>JABXWE010013315.1:0-23574 GCA_014611495.1 Limonius californicus
TTTCGAATCACCAACAACTATTCGATCAAGACAAAGAAAAACGAACAATCTTTTGTGAAACATTCTTTAATTTGCTGTATGAAGAAGAATACATTTTAAATAAGATAGTTTTTTGTGATGAAGCAACTTTAACAATAAATGGAGAAATCAATTCACAAAATTTTCGGTGTGTATTATAATTCCTCATCTATCCACTATCCATTATCCTGATAAACTTATTTCTTAGATATTGGTCCCGTACTAACTGCCATTTACAAAACCTAACTCACAGTCAATACACTGGGATAATTAACGTATGAGTAGGAATAGTTGAAAATAAGCTTATCGGTCCATATTTTATTGATGGTAATCTCAATACTGCCAAATTTTTAGAGCTATTAAGAAACAGCATCATTTCGGCAATAGAAAACTTGAACATCGATGACCCGTGGTTTCAGATGGATGGTGCCCCTCCGCATTCCATGAATGCTATAAGAAATTTTCTGAACGACAGATGGATAGGAAGATTCGGTCCTATAGCGTGGCCCCCGCGCTCTGCAGATTTGTCATCCAATGACTTCTTTGCTTGGGGATATCTGAAATCAAAAATGTATACCAAGTATTGATGAATTAAAAGATCGCATACGTACCGAATGCAATAGCTTGAATCCCAACTTTCTTGCGAATGCTGTGCGTGGTTTTCAACACCGATTAGGTTATTGTTTATATAATCTGTGATATAAACATTGCATCAACATAACCTTCATACTCAAATAATTGACAACTATAGTGACGTTTGTTTCTGATTTTTAGTTGTCTGTATAGTTGGTTGCATACACAATAGGCGAATTTGACGCGTTTCTTTTAAAAGTATACATAGGCTATGTATACTAAAAAGAAAAATTCCCTGTATGTATTTATTAATTACACTGATGACATTTAAATGTATGTTGTAATTTTTCCCATTGTTCTCATTGTTCAGAGTTCTGTTTTGTCAAGGTTCTTTTATTTCAGTGTTCTCTTTTTTCTCTGTTCTGTATTTGCATTGTTCTCTTTTTTCATTGTTCTATATTTTCAGTGTTCTCTTCTGTCGCTGTTCTTTGTTTTCATGTTCTATTAATTCGTGTTCTGATTTTTCATGTTCTGTTTTTTCATGTTCTGTTTTTTCATGTTCTTTTTTGTCCGGTCGCCATTATTTTATATGAATGACGCTGTGTTCTAATTAGAATATCTTTTTGACGTAACTCTGTCATATAACATAAAAATTGTACAGAACTAAAATAATACATTTTCTACATATTGGCAATATATATCCTCTACGAAAACTATTTCAGACAATTTTATTGTTTAACGTATGACCGCAAGCTATCGCAGTTACAAGCTGCTTAGTTGTGTGAATGCCATTGGTTATTTTTGAAAGACGTTTTTGTTTTCATAAAACGGGATAAAATCACAGAAAAAATTGTCAAGTAGACAATTAGAAATATATTAATTAAACATGCGTTTACGTACATGGTAGGATCAAAAATATTACTAGAAATATGATACTATGCATGAAATAACATACAATCTGTTGAAAAAAGGCAATAGGTCCAGTAAAACCTAACTGAGTTACGGTTTGCTGTCTGTGGTATAGTCCGCCAGGTCTTAGAACAACATGTTGAGTCATCCAAGGCTGCGCGAAGCAATCCTATCAGTGGCGTCACCGCCAAATGAGGGCCAATCAAGCAGCTGTAGAAAACAAAACAAACACGTTGCGCTGACCGCTTTCTTTCTACAACACTGAACACCGACATTCCCTTCTATAAGCCGAAATACAAAGTTGGACTCGCCCGTTTCAAATTTTGCGCAGCTTTAGTGATGTGTTGTTCTTAAACCATGCCTATTATATTTTAAAAACGCGCAACACAGACGTAGGAGAGAAGATCGCTACGTCTCCTAAGAGATCAAGCACTCGAAGAAGAAGAAGAAGAAAGAAAACTACAAGAAATAACATAAATAAAGAAGAAATTGCTAAACACTGTCATGATTTGTTACTCCCACTTATAAATCAATATACGTGGATGGTTTATCATTTATTGTACCTGATATAGAAGCAAATGACTTAGACATTTTAAACAACTTTATTTCTGAACATAATCCCGTAAAAGGTTAACACACTTAGTATAATGATGATGTAGAGTTTGAATGTCTTTAGAAAATTCTGCTTGTCCTCACTGCAAACCATTCATTCACAGCAGCCGTGACCTCTTCATCGTCCGAAAAACGAGTTTCCGAAGATGTTCTTTTAATTTGGGGAACAGGTGAAAGTCACTGAGGGCCAGATCTGGCGAATATGGCATTGTGGATAGCGGCCACAGAAACACACTTGTGAAACAAACGCGCATTTTTGGCTTTATAACCCCACGAACACATACACACACACCCACGTTTGGCCAGCACGGTCCCCAGGCTCAACACCACTAGATTGTTACCTTGAGCATGCATGAAACGCGGATAATGTCAATAATTAAGACGAATTCTTTCAGAAATTTGTAATGTTGCAGTTGGAACTGGAGAATACAACTCGAATACTACATCTCACCGAGGTCAATAGTGTATTCACATTGGGGGGGGGGGCGGTCATTTTGAACAATGTTTTAAATTTTAGATTGTTCTTAAATAAATAGCGTTATTTATGAACTATTCTTGTATTCTTCTTTAACAAGTCATAACTCTATTACGATTTATACTCGGATCTATGTTGTTGATATAATTTTTTTGTATGTACCATACGGTTTTTTTGTATTCAAAATGCTTTCAGAGAGTAGAGCATGAAGATGAAGAATTTGCCAACGTTCCCAGATATGTAAAAGTAAGGTTAAAGTGATCAACTGCATTTAAACTTTATTTTAGGATACAATGGATTAAAATTTGTATTTATTACGTATTGGATGCATGCTTTAATGTGAAAATACCGTATGGTCGTGCAGTTGGCATTTTCTTCAAATATATCAGCTGTTATTATGCAATTCTTTATTTAGTGTGGATACTGTTATTTTTTATACGAAAATTTAGTGATTTAACGCAGCCTATGTAGTTCCAATTATTAAAAACAAAATTAATGAACTAATACAAAATCGGTCCAGGTTTGTCAAGCAATTGAACTGCTTTTCTTCAGATGCGAAGGACTTTAAACCCGTTATCATCACAATAATTGTTTCTGTATACTGTATACAAATAGAACTTTTTAACTCCAATTCGTCAATGAAAATGTTTTACTTATCAGGTTTGTTTTGTGAGCTGTGGTTAATGTACAATATTTCAAGAGTAAATCTTGGAGTCCGTAAAAATTCTTTGTTCTTGTGGCAGTTTGTGATGGAGTATCTGCTTGCTCATCTTCATAAGATTTGCTGCCACATTTAAATACACCACACCACCTATTAATTACATCATACAAAGATGAAAATACACACAAAGTATGTTCAAGTCTTCAAGATTTTGATTATGATTGATATAATTTTTCTGTAGATACTTCATTACAACTGGATGTAAAATGGATGTGAAAAAGTACAACACTCTCTTTCTATTGACAGCTGACACACGATCGAAGGTGATACCTGCGGGGGTCGTAAAGTTATATTTTTATAAGCAAACAGTGAGTTCAGTGAGAGTAATAATAACTGTAGCAATTGAACTGCATTTTGATAACTATTCAGTAATTGTAGTAAATGTTATAAACACGTTTTGTTTTTTTACGGATGATCCGTATCGATAATTTTGTTGACCACAGCAGATATGCAATGAAACGGATACGAATAGTAACATTTAGCATTTTGCCTATATGTAAAAAGTTTAGGTAGATTATTACACACGTACACGGTGCGACAATAAAACATGATCGCTGTCGCATATGCAATAAAAATCGGTCGTCTTGAGAAGCCGTCGTCACTCACACGCGCTCTCTACCACCTATCTAGCTAAAGCTACACAAAATTTCTTTCAAAAGCCATGGTAATCTTTTTTATCGGGCTGTATATTTTTTTAGCAGATTGAGAGTTTGCCATTTTGTATCGAGTTTGATTTTTGTTTTGTTTCATAACAGCCAGAATTACTACGTTTGCTTTTAGTGATAAAGCTGCCAAGATACACTAGATTACAAATTATTCTGTTTTATGTTTTCTAAGTTTGTGAATACATACATATGCCAAACTGTCTACTACTGAAAAAAGAAAAACTAAGTTTTGATATAAAAAATTAGAAAATTTTTATATACTTAACTACGCTTAGTTTAAATTAAAATTATATGTATGCAATATTGAACAGGTATGGGCGTTTGAGGAAAATTACCAACTCAGTTTTTCAACTATAACTTGTTTCGGAAAAATAAAGTAAATAATAAATTTGGATAATATACCGTGAGTTCAAAAAGTAATTACATAACGGCTGGCCATGGAATAATAAAATAATGTATAATGCAAGGTTTATATACCAATTGACGTTTAGGCACAGCCTTTCTAGCGCTATCTAGCGCAAGCGCCAGTATCTAACCGGCGGTGTTATGTTAGGTTAAGTTGCATGGTAAATATAAATAAATCAATTTTTGAAGAAATGAGTTCTATTATTTCAATTTAGACGATAACAGTAATAACTAAATTACTACACTATTAAACAAATCATTACAAGTAGGTAATCATTAAAATTGGAAATTATAATTTGTTTATTTCACTGGTACAGAAAAATAAACATAAAAAACTAAAGAAGCTGTTCAAAATGACCACCGTTTTCCCGCAGACACAAATTTACTCGTCTTTTCATACTATTAAAAGCATTTATAAGAATTTGAGGAGTTATATTGGCACACTGTTCCGTAATGCTGTTTTGCAGTTCCTCGATATTGTTAATAGGGGTCTTGTATACATTATTTTTCAGATAAGGGAATATAAAGTAATCTAAAATAGTCAAGCCTGGTGATCTATGTGGAAATTCTGGATTTGGAGGTAAACTAATTATTCTATGGTCAAAAAATTCACGAAGGTAATTCAGGGTCTCTTGAGCGGGGTGGGCCGTCACGCCATCCTGTTGGAAGTAGCGTTGCTGGAGCTCATCCTCATGAAGCTGATTAATAAATTCACGTACAATATTCCGGTATCTCTGAGCAGTAACAATTCCGTGGAAAAATATGGGTCCGATAATACGTCTTCGAGACGCAGCAATCCAAACACCTACTTGTAACGGGTGAAGGGGAGATTCGCGAAAAGTATGCAGATTTGCAGCACTCCATAACCTCATATTTTGTGAGTTTATATACCCCGAAAGGGTGAACCAGGCCTCGTCAGAAAAAAACGTTAAATTTAGCAATTCGTCGTTGTTCATTAAATTTTGTTGAAACCACTGACAATACAACATTCTCCTATTGTGATCTGCTGGTAGCAACTCATGTAAAGCAAGAATTTTGTATGGGAACAGCATTAAATATTTTTTGACAATAGTATGGCAAGTTCCTAATGATAAACCAGTCTCTTGCGAAAGTGTGCGTAGTGATGTAGTGGGTTGCTCGTTCAAACGTTGACGAACATCAACAGTATTTTGAGTATGAACTCTTGGCCCTCCAACTCTATCTCTATGAGTAGTGCTCCCTGTATCTAGGAATACATCAACACATCTTCTAAGTGCGCTGTAAAAATCTCCTTCAAGGACAGCAATATCTGAAAATTGTTGCCGAAATTTCTTTAAACATGGCACCGCACTGTAAATCCATTCGCCGTTCTCTCGAACACCATTTCAAAAATATGATTCAATCATAAATGTTTTGTGTTCTATTGTAAAAACCATTGTAATTGTAACTTAATTGAATTTTCAATATAAACTTATGACAACAACAACAGTGATGACAGTTGAATGAATTTTAAAGCTTGCTGTTGACATTACTTTTATTTTCCAGGACCAACCGTTATGTAATTGCTTTTTGAACTCACGGTATATGCATGTTTTTCCCGTTGAGCCAAAGTATTTCTTGCTTTTCCCATGATCTTAAGTTGGAGCACACTGTACACGCTATTCTTAATATATTAAATCAGACAGGAAATGTATATCCGCAGTAATTATATTGGAGAACATTTTACTTGCAAACATTTCTCTAACGAAAACTTCTAACAAAAAGGAAAAAAAATAAATGCAGTGGAAACTAAGCAATATTTTACATAAATCTATTAATGAAGTAATATTGAATTACAGGGCACACATTTTATTGTTTTGGTAAGTAATTTTTGTTTCGGTCATTGAGCATAGTTCGGTTTGTGTGTTATAGAAAAATCATACATATTTAGTGAATAATATTTGAAATACAATACAGAATATTTTGAGCCGAATAGCACTGCTTAAAAATCTGTAGTATACTGGAGTTAGTCTCCATAAAGTGTAAGTAACTTTACAGTTGTCAGTTTTCTGTAGATCACTAATATTTTAAGTTAATGTTAAAATTACCGAAATGTACATTTTCTTAGGTCCTCTTTCAGTGATACACATAAAAACCGAAGCCTCTTATTCCAGCCTGGTCGTTAGAGTTTCTCAAAGTGTGTTCAACTAATTAGCACCATCTACGTCTACCAGGCTATGCAATCGCCTTCCATATTTTTTACGACGGTTTGTGTGTTTTTCATATTACAGCGCAGTTTTTGGTAAAACGGGAACCGGTTACTGATTACCTTGTAATTTTTCTAAACGTTTGCGTTCATGGGATGTACAATACGTACTTGAGTGCATGTTCAACTCTAATACTGCATTCACATATTAAATTTTGATCATACGTAGATAAATGTTAGTAATCAAGTCTTTGATTTTGCAGGAAACTAGTAAAACTAAAGGAAAGTAAATCTTTGCTTGTCGAAATTTTAAGTAGGGGATTAAATTTTATTATGATTGTATTAAGTACTATAACAAAAATAAGTGTTAAAATTAAACTCCGTTGAAAACACAAGTGCTACGTCATGTATAGATCATCTGATACAGTCTGACGTAATAGTGTAGCCACGATGAAGTTCATAAAAGGGAAAACTTGAAGTAATTTTTCAATTATGTGAACATTTGTGGTGTTCTTAAATTAAACATCTTTAGAAATTGTTGTATAAGAGCGCATCTCAAAAAATGCTTAAGGAAATAGTTAATCTGGCTTTATTATATAGTAATTTATCTATTATTCCATAGTTATAATTATAGTAGAATCATCGACCAAAGAGTTAAAACTTTATGGTTGACATAAAATATATGAAGAATATATGTACTGGTATGGAATTTCTATGTTTATGAAATTTATTTAAGTTTTCGTTGTATGCTTTTAATTTTTACTGTTACGTTCATGAATATACGGTTGACTGAATATTTAACTAATGTTTAAGAGCTTGAAGTTGCTTATTTTTTATAGGGTGCCCTAGTTCAGTAATTTAAGACTATCGTAACTTCCTCAATTTTTTAGAGAATATTTTAAAATTTTAGTGTCTATATTGGTTTTCATTAGTAATGCCACCGACAAACACAGCGAAGATAAAAAAATCTCTGTCAAAAAACGTATATATTTTAAAATAAGTAAAATATGCAACTATAATTATTTATGTAGTCGATTACTTATTCTCTGCAGTGACATTTTTGTTCGGCGTTATTTTTAATAGTATATTTGTTGGGAGCTATATTTCACGACCATAGTTTTGATGGCGCTATATTTGTCGGCACGTTTCTAGGCGACGCGATATTTGCAGGGCGTTAATTTTTACAGCGTTTTTTTTGTCAGCGAAATTTTTACCTGGTGTTAGTTTTATGTGTGACTGTAATTATTATTTTAATCGGTTACATATTCTTTACAGTCTAATATATTAAATTGATATTTTTGACATTTTTAATCGGTGATATTTTTGATGGCGCAATATTTGTGTGCAACGTAAATACGCGGAGTTATACTTATTGAGCGCTATTTCTGAAGGCGATATATTTAGCAACAAAATTTGTACGTGGCGCTATTTTTTAAGGCGCTATTAGTCGGCGACGTTACTTCGAGGCGCTATATTTGTTGAGCGACGGTGCTTTTGTTGGTAGCGACATCTTTTCCGGCACTGTTTTTGATGGCGCAATATTTGTTGCGGACGTTTAAAGCGGCGCTATATTTATTGGGCGCTGTTTCTGACGGCGTTATTTTTAGCTGCTACATTTTTACCAAGCGCTGTTTTTGATGGGGTTATATTTTTCAGCTGTATTACTAAGCCGCGTTATATTTGTTGGACGCTTTTTCAACGGTTTTAATTTGGGGAGCGTCATTTTCACCAGCCGATAATTTTTATGATGCTATGTTTGCGTCGGTAACATTACTACTACTTTGTTGGGTGATATTTTCGACGGCGTTATTTTTGGGAACAATATTTTTACTCAGCGTTGTTTTTGATGAGGTGATATTTGTCAGCAGTGTTGTATTTGTTGGGTGCTATTTCTAATGGCGCTATTTTTGGCAGCGACATTTTTTGTAGATGCAAATTTTGATGGTGTTGTATTTGTCGGCGACGTTATTACGTTGCGCTATATTTTATGGACGCTGTTCTTGGCAGCTACATATTTACCCGACGTTAGTTTTGATGGCGCTATACTTGTTGGCCATGTAGGCGGAGTTATACTTGTAGAGCGTAGTTTCGGATGGCAATATTTGGCAGCAACATTTTTACCCGGATCTATATTTGTCGGCGACGTTAGTTCGAGGCGCTATATTTGTTGGGCACTATTTTTCACGATGCTTTTGTTGGCAGCGACATTTTTGTTTAGCGTTATTTTTAATGGTGCAATTTTGTTGGGGACGTTTTACGCGGCGCTATATTTATTGGGCGCTGTTTTTGACGGCGCTATTTTTGCAGCTACATTTTTACGCGGCGTTAATTTTGACGGGGATATATTTGTCAGCGGCATTACTCAGCGGCACTATATTTGTTGGATGCTTTTTCTAACGCGCTTATTTTGCGAGCGTAATTTTCCCTAGCCTTTTGGCAGTGATATTTTTTGCGGGTGCTAATTTTGATGGCGCTATATTTGTTGGCGACTTTATTACGCTGCGCTATATTTGTTAGACGCTATTTTTGGCAGCGGCATTTTTACTTAGGTCTGTTTTGATGACACTTTATTTGTCGGCGAAGTAATACGCGGCGCTATATGTTAGCTATTTTTGATGACACCATTTTAAAGCGCATTTTTTATGGCTCCATTATTAAAGGCGCTATTTCTAAACGTTATTTTGAAAAACCCGTTATTAGCGTATATCATGATAGTTCCTTTAATTATGAAATTTGCTAGGACTATCCTGCTTTTGCGCATTACTATTTTTGAATATGTAAATAATTTTTTAGGTTTTGAAGAAGATGGATTCAGCTGCAGTCAGACACCCATATAGTGAACGCCTATTTAGTGATTTTTTTATATAATATTGTGCTAGCGATGATCTTGACCTTTAGACTCAATTGCATGTAAAAATACTTCTATATCATGATGTAAATGATGATGATAAATGATATACTCTATATCTTATTTCTGTTTTTTCAAGAATCCTTTATCTTTTTAGTCAAGCATAATTGTCATGGAAGATGTACTTTTGTACAGCTAATGGAAACGATTGCTGTGATGCAATAGGATAATCTTTGGTTTCCACATCTCTTAATGCGAAGTTCATTTACCATTGTACATCCATATTCTAATACCATGTTGGTGTTGCTCTTTAAAAATGGAAATATTTTGTTATGTTCGTTTGAGTTTTGCCGCTTAGCCTTTGAAAGTTCCCATCTGTTCCGTTCGACGTTTGTGTAAGTCTAGATTTGCCTACAAAAGGCAGTTCTTGGAACTATTCGCTTGCAGATTCGCCGGACGGCACACGGGCAAGATTGTTCTACAATAATTTCGTTGGGGGGGGAGGGGAGTTTTTGCGGCAGGGGGAAGTCAGTGAACGCTAGCCTCTGGGAGTGTACGGACGTGATTTTTGGAAACCGGGTTGTTGGCTACTTTCTTCTGCTAAATGAATTAATCGTTTCGTTTAGGCAAAAGAGATTAAAATATTAGTAGAGTATCAGCTTTTTGTAAAACAATTCAGTGAATTTGTTCTTTCGACTTGTGTCGGAATAGAAGCTTTCAACCCCGTGACAGTCTCCTATGAGCCGTTGCAAGTAATAATCCTGTACAGCGGCGGAGATTTTGGCATTTGAAGTTCCCGTTTTTTTTCTTTTCTTAGTCAAATAAAGTCATGGCCCATAGCGTTGTGCCTCCCTCGTGATCCAGTCTTCAGGGGCGTGCCTGCGAATTTTTTCCTGCATCCCGAAGAACCTAGGAACACCCCAATTGTGCCTCTCTCTACTCCGTACCCAAGAGAAAGCTAAGGTAAAACTTGCCAATGTACTATACAGTGTTTGTTTTTCCCTGTTTATCAGTGTTTCGTTAAAGATTAAGAAATAGAACAGTTTAATTTCCTTGTAATAGGTAACCTGCAGTTGCCCAGTGTTTCATTATTCGTTTAGGTTAAAGTTAATTAATTTCTGTAAACTAGAACGTCACTGGCTGTGTAGATCTGTTCATTAATGTAAATACCGCAATCCACTGGCGGCTAGCCTATCTTGTTTGAACGTCCAATCTTCGCTCTGTGTTTTAACTACAATTATTATCGTTTTGGATATTTTTCTTGTACTATATGTGTATTACCAATTTCAAACAGTAGTAAAATTATATTTGCCTTCAAATTCATCATATCTTCTATTTTTTTGTATTTTTATTGTATTGTGCATGAACTTTGTAAGCTTTATATACTGGAGGAGGCACAATAAAGGTGAGTCCGATTCACGTAAGCTGCTGGCTTCTTGGCCTTCCACGAGAACTTAAATCAGCTGTGATTTGGAAGGTGGTGCCCGCTAATTTTGACATAGTCTGTACACAATTAGGTACGATTTTCCTTCCCGTAAGTGTGAACTACCCCTACTCCTCTGAGCTAAGCCGTAGGCCTTTTCCACCTTTCCTGTTGTGGGTCGACGAAAAAGTTCGTTTGGCCCGTAACCATTTAAGTAATTATTGAAGACAAGTTAAAGGTGTTGGAAGACGTCGATAAGGGTGTCAAACAAAAAGTTGTCAACGCAAAATTGGGTATTGCTGCCAACAACATGTAGGTAATTGTAAAAAACAACGAAAAGGAATGAAAACAGAACGAGGAACTTGATTCGAGCTGAAAACAAATTAGGTTGTGTGTTATTCAGTTTTATAACTAAAATATCGCTTAAAATGTTGCCGATTGTCAAATACACGAGTTTAATTTCGCATATAAACATGAATTCTATATAGTGAAGTTTCTATAAAGTGATTTTTTTTATACTCTCGAATATCATTGTATGGGAATTCGACTGTATTTGTTTACGGCCGTATTTGCATCTTTGAACCTATTTAACAATGGAACAGAAAGAGAAACACTTCCCCCACTTTCTTGCTATTCCTTGTTGAATTCCTCCTTCCTTCACTAATGAAAAATCTAACGTTGATAGTATTTCTTATATAATTTTGCACACACGCGATAAATGCACAGGGTGATAAAAATCTAACTATAATTGTTTTACATTTGTAGTGACCTATTCTATGTCTACAATATAATAACTTTCCTAAACACCTAAGGAAATACATTGGGAGCTAATACATTTAGACCATTTTACAACCTTAAAATACTTATTGACTCTACCTCGTACATATTAGTTTTGCTAAATGCTACAGTATTAATTTTAAGAATATCTTACCGTTACAAAATAATCAATAAAAATTTTCATATAATAAAATATTTGACATTTTATTCAAGTCCGTACAGGGAAATTTCATTTGTAGTGTTAATACATAAATTAAAAATATGTTTATATGAAAATTAAACTAGTTTTTTGAATTTTTTTAAATATCTATTATTTTGCTTTCCTGTATGGGCTTTATTTAATTATTTTAATCGTTAATCCAATTTTTAACCACTATTTGCAGTGAATCAAATTTAAACACATCACTATGCAAAACGAAAACTTGACTAGCAAAAAACCATATATTCAGAGTAATATTCTTATTCCAAAAATGTATGTATAGAGGATTGTTCGATAACTACGTGGCCTAACACAGAGATGGCGCGAATTCGTAGGAATCTTCTTTACCATTCTGTAGAACTATCCTTTATTAGATTAAATATGACAGTACAGAGAGATCTGTCAATTAGTCTGTTTTTGACAGTACGCCAAATCTGAGTTGAGAGCAGTGATAAAGTACTTTCATTTGAAAGGCTTAACACCAGCCCAAATCAAAGCAAAGCTGGATTCAACACTATAGGAATCCGCTCCTTCGTTTTCAATGGTTAACAACTGGGTTGCCGAATTGAAGCGTGGTTGTGTGAGCACAAATGACGAACCCCGTAGTGGACGTCCAAAAACTGCTACTGCCCTGGATATGATTGAAAAAGTCCACCGTATCGTATTGGATAACTGTCGAGTAAAAGCGTGCGATATAGAAGACATAGTGGGTATCTCAAATGACAGTGTGCACAGGATTTTAATTGAAGAATTGGAAATGAAAAAATACTCGGCGCGTTGGGAAACGCGGTTGCTCACACCGGAGCAAAAACGGAATCGTTTGAGTGTTTCTCGAGACCTTTTGGCACGTTTTCGCCACAATCCGAAGGATTTTTTGCGCCGTTTCATAACCATCGATGAAACCTGCGTCCACCATTATACTCCCGAAACCAAAGAACAGTCCAAACAATGGACACACAAAGGTTCTCCACCATCAAAGAAGGCAAAAACGGTTTTGTCAGCAGGAAAGGTTATGGCAACCGTATTTTGGAATTCTCATGGAATTATCTTGGTCGACTACTTATAAAAGGGGAAAACAATAAATGGCAAGTATTATGCCAATTTGTTGCAACAACTTAGCGACAAAATCAAAGAGAAATGGCCTCATTTGGTAAAGAAGAAAGTGCTTTTCTATCAAGATAACGCACCTGCCCACAAGTCTACGATTGCAATGGCCAAAATTCATGAATTGGGATTTGAATTAGTGCCCCATTCGCCCTATTCCGCAGATTTGGCTCCCAGCGATTATCATGTGTTTCCAAACCTGAAAAATGGCTCAGTGGTAAGAGATTTTCGTCTAATTCCGAGGTAAATAATCGCTGCTGTAAATAGCTATTTCGAGGCCTTGGATTCATCGACCTACAATGAAGGCATTGCTAATTTGGAATATCGTTGGAATAAGTGTGTTGAGCGAGCAGGAGACTATATTGAAAAATAAAATGTTTTTTGTTGAAAAAAACTTGTGTTTTCCTTGTTAGGCCACGTAGTTATCGAACTATCCTCGTACCTATAGGGTGTTAACTTTAACATAAGGTTAGGATTAGGATAACTTTGAGCGATATTGAAAATGCTATACAATCATTATTTATATGAAATTCTGTATACAGGATGCGCCAACCTGCTCCATGTCGTATATAATTCTTTTAAATATACCCACGCCAAATAGGATATATAGTATCCAAACAGTATGAACTCAGGCTGTATATTAATGTTCAACGTTGATTGGATTATTTTAATAAAGCAAATAGGAAATTGCAATCACTTTTGTTTTCACACGGTATACTATATGTTTAACAACTTTGAAACTATAATTTTCTTTAATTTTAGGAGAAAGGTTTAGCTCTTGTCAGCTTCAGGACTAGGTCTAAAACACTGATAAAAAATAATTGTTTTTTTAAACTGTGGAACATTTATAATCTTTAAAATAAAGCCGTTAAAATGTCCTTTTTTGTGATTTCTGTTTATAAACAAAAAACAGCAACATTTGGCTGGGACATTTCTATAAATATTTTTGAATAGAAATCACTAAAAATTTACAACGGGGGAATTAATTGAGAGGAAACCTATGTGTACCTACCCGTCAGACCCCATAAAATTAAAATATGAAAATATAAACGGGCCCAACTTAAGTAAAACACGTACAATCCTTCTATGATATAAACCCGACAATAAAATAACTTCGGAAGATCAAAGGGACCGCCATCGAGCTCGATACCGTAGCCGACCATTCGGTCATAAAGACATTAAAACAAGTGCTTCTGATACCTGTGTTGTATTATTTTACAGCTATTTGAATTTTATTCCCCAACCTGTCGCTATAAAAGCTCACTGAGCAATTTGCTGGAACTTTCATAAAATATGCTTGCATTTTCATTCTTTCGTACTTAAACCAATTATTTTCTTTGTTATGTCTATGAATGTAACTTTATGATAACGTTAAAGTACAATTTACATATTAATAAAGTAAATTGGTGTTTACAGATTTCAATAGTTTAGTCGTTGAATTGATAAGTAAACGTGCTGGAAATTTATTAAGAATGATGTTAAAATATGAATTTAACTTAGTATTCTTATCAGTGACAGCTCCTGGGATTGTACAGTAGTAGCGCCACGGCTGTTATCTATTATACGGGCGGTCTAGATGGGGAGCGCCTCTTTTGGAGCTTAAAGTCATTCTGTTATCCAAACACTTTGGAATTTTCAGGGCACTCGATAAACATTGAAAAATGCATCTTTACAAAGACGAATTAACTTTTGCTATATGTGTAATCTGCTTTATCTAATTGGTAAAGCAATGTCGAAATATTATTGTTTGATAATTTCTAATGGAAGAAAAATAACGAAGAATTGATGTCATAAATATGTAAAAGTTATGCGGGATTTTACGTTTTTTACTTTCTCAAAGAAAACACTACTTTTTATTAAAAAAAAATTGTGACGTTCATCTGGTTTTTTGTGTCTGGATTTGAATGTTTGTTAGAATAATTTCATATTTTAATTCGTAAATAGTGTATTTTACGCCACCTTTTGGTTATCCCGAAAGTGATCGCTGGTGTGTTTTCATTGGATAGCGCCGTCTAATATTCTCGTGACGGACGCATTTCAGGAATTATGTCCGAAATTTTGCGTCCGATCTGTGTTGGGAATCGACTCCGGGTAGCTTGTTTTTCTTCTTGAACGATCAGAGTTTGGCCTAGTAGCTAGAGGTGGACAGACGTTTCGTATTCTGCGAAAATAGAGTGAGGTTGAAAATGCACTTGTAATTAATTTTCTGTTACGAAAACTTAATTAATAACATAATAGGTATATAAAACTCGTTTAAATAGAAACAAGAGTGAATAACTTGGTCGAGAATACCGTGAGGTTTCTCTTACCGCTTTATACGGATTAGCTTAACTCTGTTACCCCCTTTAATATTCCTGTGAAGATTTGCCGTTCCAACAATAACTCTGTGTCTCAGTTTATTGTTTTTGATGCAACAACCAGTTCGTCGCTATTTCTTTGTTGTTTCGGAAAAATGCTTAGGGCGTAACACATACACGATAAATACCGATGGACAAAAAGAGTGCTCGAATGGAATTTAGCACCTCCAAAAAAAACGCAAGAAGGCCACTGATGAAGGTAAAAAGACGATATTGCGATGGTATTAGGAAACGATTGGATGCAGAAAGCACAAGAAAAGGATGTGTGGACAGAAATTTTGGGAGGTTTTTATCCAGGCGCAAAAAGGACCACGAAGAAGAAGATATTGTTTAATAACTTACGAATTTTATTTTTGTGTATTTTTCTTTTCGTCAGTATTTTATGAGAAACTTTGAGGTAAGGCAGACGCACCACAGGGTAGGTTCGACTCCCGTAAGCTGACAGTTCACGGCCCTGTCACGACGATTTTCGTTTAGCTATGACTTGTGGCTGCGGTGGCGCCCACTTATTTGGACTTACCTTGTACTTTGTGACAATCAAGACTTTCTTCCTGCATATGTTTTCCACGAACTCTTTTCCCTGAATTATCCGAAGAATCAATTGACGTCAGTTTGTTACGGATTGACGAGAATAATTGTTTGGGCCGTAACAAAGTCTATTATTCGATTAAATATTTGGAAGTTATTACGAACAGAATTTTTAAGTTAATAGTCAACTGCTTTTTAAATAGATATTTCATGTAAATCTTCGCGTTAGCTTTTTAGAATTCGAACCATTAGAAGCAGTCTGTCTAAATGTCATGATAAAGACTATATGAAAAGCAATGTAAATAAAAATCAGTTTCACTGAATGCAATTAGGGATACTAGGCATGAATGTTCAAATGGTATAGTTCTTACGATCAGCATTTTTCAGTTTCGGATTAGCGCTTTATTTTCACAGCACAAACTGAACGCATTTCTGTCTTTGTTAGTTGCTTGCAGATTCATATTTTCGACAAAGACGTATATCGTAGTGACATTTGCGAACGAAACAAGACCAACACTATACACGTATTCTGTCGGCTGACACGTTTAGTAGAAAGAAACAGAGATACTTGGAGATACTTGAAGAATGACGCGTAGATGCAGCCAAACGTCACTACTTAAATCTGTTTCCAGCAGTATTTAAAATGTTTTAGAGGTTGAATGGTTGATGGTGAATTTGTATTATCTATATATTTTTTTAAAAAAGCCGTTCACAATGATACTGCTTTATCTTTTTCACAAAGTGCTCTACGGTTGCAATCTTTCTTGAATTTAAATCCAATACATTGTAAGAGTTTCCTAATAGTTGATATTGCAGCATTTAGAATTTGTTTGTCTTTCAAATTTTGTTGTACTGGTTTTAAAGTGACTGGCTTTTTTCAACGTACAATCTGTACACTACGTTTCTAACTGTCATTTTTAATGTTTCGGGCATATCTTCAGTTTTTAACTTTTTTCTGGAGCTGTGCACTTTTTTTTATTAATAGCAGGTTGTCTTTCCTTTGCTGTACTATTTTCCGTATGGTTGGTAAACTTCTTTTTAATGCATCTGCAACTCGTTAACGAACTGCTACAACGTCGCGTAATGGGGCAAAATTGTCTTATTCGCGCGTAAAATAATCGAATAGATTTAACACAAACTGTTGACACTGCGTATACAAAAAATTTTCGGACATTTCTAATAGCGTTTTCTTTTTAGAATAGCTAAACACCAACTAACATCCAATGTTGAACTGACTGTTCATAATAATAGTGCTACGAATATTAGTGAAAATTTGAGACTTGTAAAAGACAATTTAATTTAAGATTTTTAGAATAGCACTTAAATTAGGTAGAAAGTACCCTTGGTGTGCAATTAAGCCAAACTGCGCTTTTGTCGACCCTTAACAGTTTTTACACATCTGGTTGTCATAATTTTGACCGATCTGGGACGCTGTTGACAAAGGCTCTGACATTGTCGTCGAAATATTTCCCAGCAAAAACAAAGGTTCCCCAAGTGTATAAAATAAAATATTGCCGTATAAACCTCCAAAACATTTTAAATACTACTGGAAACAGATTTAAGTAGTGACGTTTGGCTGCATCTGCGCGACATTATTCAAGTGTCTCTGTTTCTTTCTACTAAACGTGTCAGCCGACAGAATACGTCACACGTACAGTGTTGGTCTTGTTTCGTTCGCAGATGTCACTACGACATACCTCTTTGTCGGAAATATGAATCTGCAAGCAACTAACAAAGACAGAAATGCGTTCAGTTTGTGCTGTGCAAATAAAGCGCTAATCCGAAACTGAAAAATGCTCATCGTAAGAACTATACCTGTAAAAAAACAGAACTAGTCTCCCAATGCAAGAAATGCCAAACTTATGAATACACTCAAAGATTTTGCAACACCGAATTAAGATGCGTGAAATGTACCGGAAAAGACCACACAAAAGAATCCAAAATGAATGAAAATAGCAGACCAAAATGTACCAACTGTGGGGAAGCCCACCCAGGCAGCTAGAGAGGATGTGAGGAAGTGGCCAAAACGATGAAAAAGATGAGAAACGAAGCAACTAAAACCAACCAAAGTAACAGAAAATAAAGGAAGACAGAAAATAGACCACTGTGCAGATGGGACCCAAAAGCATACCCAGCATTACCAAAGACTAAATAAAGGAGGAAAGTTCACAGAAAACAGAAGTTTCGTCAAACCAGCTACTACAAAAGTCTAACTTCAAAACGTGAACATGAAAAAAAGTTTGAGCAGCAAGAAAAAAATGTTAGAAACAATCTTCAAGAGAATAACAAAACTTGAAGGAAATAGTAATAAAGCTACTGGTTCACAGAAAAAATAATGGACACAAAAGACATAAGCGAGCTACAAGTGTTCCTAGATATGCAAAAATAGACGTATCAGACACACATCTTACAGAACGAAATTATATAAAATTTAAAAGATATAAAACCTACCATACTATACATCCACAAAACATTGGTAGGGGAGGAAGTGCGGGATAGTCAGAGAAAACGTAACACACTACGAAGAAACCAAATATACAACGCAGGACGAACGATTACAGTTGCAGCAATCTACTGCCTGCCAAGGCATATGAGGCATATGAGAATGATATATCGTTGGAAGAAACTTTCACGCTAAAAATCTAAATTGGGGATCAAAACTGGCCACAGCTAAAGAAAAAGAATTGCATGAAGCCACCAAGGAAAGTAATTGCAAGTACCACTCCACGGAGAAACCTACCTATTGGTCCTCAGATGAAAACAAAATACCGGACTTGATTGATTTCTTCATCTCCCGGAAAGTATCAGTAAAGTTTATCAACATTCAAGAGAACTTTGATATGAACTCCGGCCACTTTCCAATAATTCTTACAGTAAGCAAAAACATAATCAAGAAACAATGTAACTCAACACTATCTAACAAACACAGATTGGAAAGCAATTCAAGAAGATCTAAACGACAGAGTTCAGATGAACTTGCCACTGAGAAATATGGAAGAACTGGACCACGAAGCTGAAAAGCTTGTAGTCGACATTCAACAAGCTGCTTGGAGCAGCACTCCAGAAATCAAAACAAAAACAATAGGCAACAATTACCTCAAGGAAATCAAGGAGCTAGTTGCTGAAAAACGCCAGGAGCCAGGAGAAAGTGGCAACAAACCAAAGTCCCAATAGATAAAATCACGTTAAATCGTCTCACACAACAGCTGAGGAGAGAAATACAGGAAATAAAGAACGAATCGGTGAACACCTACCTTAAAAATCTGACAAACCACAAAGACACTGACTATTCGATATGGAAGTCAACTAAAAACATCAAAAAACGGATAACCAGATGTCACCACTGAGAACTGAAAGAGTGTGAATGAAGAAGATAGAAGAGAGGAGGAAGAAATAAAATTGGTTACTTCACGAGAAGTTGCAAAAGAAATGAAAGAAAACATAAATCCGGAAAAAGCTCCGGCATTCGATTTAATAGCAGAGAAAGTATTGAAACACCTACTTAGAAACTAAATAGTAAAAGTAACATGATAAATGCAGTATTTCAACTAAAATATGCATCGAACGTATGGAAGGTAGCCGAAGTCATAATGATACAGAAGCCAGGAAAACCGCCGAATGAAACCGCATCATATCGGTCCATCTCGCTCTTACCGATAATTTCAAAGCTATTTGAAAAAATATTACTCAAAAGGCTCAAACCTATAATAGAAAGAAAAGAACTGATACCAACACGCAAGTTTGTATTCCGAAACCAACATTCAACTGCAAAGCAAGAACACCATAAAGAAAAGTCTTGAAGAAAAAAAGCTCTGGTCAGCAATCTTTTTAGAGGTTGCCCAGGCTTTTGATAAAGTATTGCATCATGGACTAAATCATAAACTAGAAAGAAATCTGTCTAAACAATTTGTTGAACCTTTAAAGTCTTACATTGCAAACAGATTATTCAGGGTCAAGCAATAAGAGCAGGAAAAAGAGGAAATTAAGAAATTAAGAAGTGGCAGAAACATTACAACAAGCCACAAACCAGGTGGACAGATGGCCACAACGATAGAGAATAAAACTAAACGAAAGCAAGTCAGTGCACATCAACTTCATAAACAAGAAGGATGATTACATGCCAGTGACACTCAACAACAGCATCATACCGCATACAAATACATCTAAGTATCTTGGAATGAACTTGGATGTCAAACTATAATGGAAAGAGCATATAACGAAGAAAATAGAAGAAGTAAATATAAAATATCGTTAAATGTATTGGATGCTGGGAAGAAACTCACAACAATACATAACAAGTTACTTTTGTACAGTCAAGTTTTAAAACCAGTATGGAAATGCGGTTGTAAACTGCGGAGCTGCGGCAATAAAACTTAACAACAAATTGAAAATTTCCAAATCAAAGTGCTGAGGAATATCGCAGATGCACCATGGTATGCTAGAAGCAGTGATATCCCCAAGGATCTAGAGATAAAAACCGTGACGGAGAAATAAAGGACCTTGTCTAGAAGCATGAAACCAAGCTTCATCACCACGTAAACGTCGAGGTAATCCAACTCCTAGAGTCTAGACAATACAGATCTACTGAAAAGGCTCAAGCGGACCAGGCCATTTGAGCTAGTGTAAAGAGACGTGAATGTGTCAGTGATAAAAGCAGAGTCAAAGTGACGTGACGTGACAAAAAAGTGTTGTAAAATAGAACTGACAGGACATTAGTGGGCGAATTCTTCCCATAACCGTTTAGTTAATTTAAGTTAGCTAAAAATTGGTGGTTAGTGGTTTAGGTTAGTTGCCATGTAACACCTTACAATAAATAAAAACAAAATCAATTTTTCCGTTTTTTTTTTGTTAGTTTTAATAAAGGCCATTTATCAAACGTTTATTGGGTTGCATATATTCATTCTTTGCAATGTGAAGGCAGTATGGTATGACATCATCGTGAATTTTATATGGTGAGCGCAAGTTTATAGATACTGCCTTAAACAAATTCCATTAGGGAATACCGAGTACATTATTTTAATAATCGATTTGGGTTTGGACAAATATTATGAAAGAATCAAATTTAGGTAGAAGGTAATCAATCAAACACCTTTGCGTCGTAGTTTACAGAATTTAAACTGTTCATGCAATGTTTGTCGGCTTAGTTATATTACTTGATTAGGACTGTATTTATTACCAATATGAAGGTGTTGAATAAAGTATACAATGTGTCTAAATATTTGCCTACACACAAAATGAAAGATGACAGCCTACAAAATGCATTGAAATACATAATATTAACGGCACAATGTTTCGCACTATTGCCTGTAAATGGAATAACCAAGGATGTCAATAATTTGACGTTCAAGTGGATTTCAGTAAAAACAATATATTGTATGTGTGCAACAATTGTGGAAGCAATATATATTTTGGTCATTACTACTTCTTCTCAAATTTCATTTAAAAAGTTTTTTAGCTTGGGTAAGTGGAACTTGTATATTTATTATATTTTGAGTTTTTAAATGGTTTTATTTATTTGTTTAAAATTATTAATCTAAAACAGCAAAAATTTCTTACAGGAGTGATAGTGTGGAATGTCAGAGCTCTATTAATTCTATTATTCTATTTTAAGATGGCCAGAAAATGGCCAAAACTAGTTAAAGAATGGACCAATATTGAAATGGCTATGATAGATTACGGTCCTCTACCGAGCTTGAAATCTAGAATTCGTGTATTATGTTTTGTATTTGTTGTATCAGGAACACGTAAGTTTTTGTATTATGGAGACTGAAAATAATTGTTGAAAAGAAAATCAATTATTTCTAACTATAGTTGTTGCAATCTGAATTGGCGAGATCTTCTTATGGCGTAACTACGCGGTGGCGTGAGCGTCAAATTACCATTTAAAATACAAGTAGTTTTTATGTAGTTCTTGGATAAACAGTATGTATTTTTTAATGCAAACATGTAATGTATAAGCAACATCATATTACTTGTTCCATTTTCTGTAACTTCATATAAAAGGCTACTCAGTAGTGCGTCAAAAGCCCATATTGGTATTGTTAAAATGATTTGGAAATTTTTCTTGTTTTTTTTTAATAGTGTAGTGCCAAAATGCGCACATTATAAAAATATTTTTCAATATAGTGTAACTCGTTACAGCAGAGGATATTCAAGGTATTATTGTTTTCAATAGAACACCCTATATATTATTACATTTTTGAATTCAGCGTAAAATTATCTTTCCAATGATTTCTTGTTTTTTGATTTTGGATGAGCCCTTGTCGAGTTTATCTAAAACATATGATTTTGATTAGCACAAGGCAAATGAATTCGGTGCGTGAGTATTACGATACATTAAGTAGCTAAGTGATGTACTAAAACGACATAACCACCAAATATTAATTTTATTATACACGGTGTTTTTTGCACCGGCGCAAATTTAATTTATTTGAAAGAGCATTCATTCTTTCACTTATTTCAAATGGAACACTCTGTATATTATTAAACGTTTTTCCGTCTAATCTGGTATGATTTTGACATAAAGTAACGATATTTATTCTTAATAACATAAACAGAAAATCAATTTTATTTCAAGTCAAGTATTTATTTATAACAAATGTTCAATGTTCCGTTTTGTTCAACACGCCTATTCAGTCTTTTCAAAAACAACATATTTACTTCTCGCAACGACTCAACGGAAATTGTACCAAAAGCATTTATTATGCAGTAGTTGCAAGGATCTGGTACATAATAGGTATATTTTATATGTCCGCATAGAAAATATTCATTTTCGTTAAGTCTGGCGATCTAGACGGTCAATTAATGATATCGTAGCGACCTATTCACCTGTTTCCGAATTCCAGGTTCAAGATCTCTCTAGTCACTAGTGCGAAGTATACTAGAACACCGTCGTGCTGGAACCACATATTTTATATTAGATTTTTTGACATTTTGCGGGAGTTGAGGCAAATTATTTTAGAAGAAATACCAATATTGAGCGCCATTGCAATAAATGAGACTCAAGCACAAAATTGTTCACAGTACCTTTTCAAACATTTACTGTCTATTGTCATAGCATGTCAACGTACAATTCTTTGGTTTTCTATTGCATAATGATGAATATTATGGTATGCTGGTTTGGGCTACCACTGTGGCTGAAGTTCGACATGTCAGTGAACAATAGTATTTGGAAAAAGTTAGGAATTGCATTGTCCATTTCCAATCCCCCCTCACTTTATGCAAGATCACGGCTAATAGATTAGATTTAATAGAAATAAAAAGTTGAAAAAATTAACGGTAAAAATATCTCTAAAAATATTGATTTTAGTTATAGGACAATATTCATAAAAATTTTAAGAATTACCATACCAATTCAAAAATATAATAATATACAGAGGGTGTAAAAAAACGAAAACATGCTCTTTGAAATAAATTAAATCTGTTCTGGTGTAAAAAACATCATGTATAATAAAATTAAGATTTGGTGGCTTTTTCGCTTTTCTACATCACTTGGCTACTTAACTACGAAATATGCATTCATATTATTCGCAATACTCACGCACCGAATTAATTGGTTGTGCGGACCAAAATTTTCACATTTTTTAGGTAACCTCGGTAAAGTCTCATCCAAAATAAAGAAACAGGAGATAATTGGAAAGCTAAGTTTGGAACTACATCACTTAAAAGAAAAGAAAAATTTCCAAATCATTTTACTGAAGCCGATATTGGACTTTGGCGAACTAATGAGCAACCCTGTATATCTAAATTCATATGAAACATTATACAGAACACAAACTTTTTTTTTTTTTTTTTTT
>JABXWE010013316.1:0-12012 GCA_014611495.1 Limonius californicus
ATTTTCAAAGTAATCATAATAAATCGTAATAGTACCAAACATGATTAACATTTCCATAGCAACGATATATTTATTATCGGCATTTAGCGCACGCAAAAAAAAAACGGAGATTTAACATTTCCATAGCAACGATATATTTATTATCGGCATTTAGCGCACGCAAAAAAAAAACGGAGATTTAACATTTCCATAGCAACGATATATTTATTATCGGCATTTAGCGCACGCAAAAAAAAACGGAGCCGGTAAAAATTTTACTTGCGCTGTTCTGAAAATGCCACCTTTACGTCTTTGTAAAAACAGATGAAAACAAGGTGTTTTCATATAAGTATAATAAAAATTTTATTACTATATTAAAACGTTATCATGAAAAGCAATGCAAGTAAGCAACTCTTGCAATTATTATAACGAACGATCAAACAGTTTTCAAATTAGGGTTGGTTGTGAGTGCTACGAGGCCTATCTTAACTGTCATGTTATGTACCGGCCGTACCTTGTGTTTATTTCTTAGAATGTAAACACAAGCAAAGTGAACTTAACCTCAAAGCGTACCTCGTCGGAATAAAACACATTTTAAAAAGTAAACAAATTACAACACCCATATTAAACAAATTTTTGACAGGTGAATAAATGATCTTAAATTGGCATTTGTTTATAGTTCAATCTCAAGACATGCAAAAAATATCTATCCTAGCCCTTCCTAATTTGAAAACTTTTTGATCACATGTAATGTTGGTTTTGATATTATATTCCAAAGCTGCTGTCATGAATTTAAGAATTCAATTTGTTTATCAATTATAGGCGCACTGTAGGAATGCTTATAATTTTCAAACGCTGCCAATACATTCCAGTTTAGGTTTGTTATCACGAATATGTAAAATTTTGATTGTGTTATTTAATGATAATACGTTGTTGTGTTCTAGCAAGTGTTTAATGTATTTTGAGTTTAATGGATGTTTGTATTTATAATAGAAGCAATAATTATAAAAGACAAGCTACTAATAAATGGAGAGGAATGGAAGATAGACGACCTGGAAGAACAAAGAAAAGAAAAGAACGAAGCAGTAGTACACAAGAGACTAGTTGAAAGGAATAAGAGAGGTAGATTTAGAGATGAAGAAGGAACGAACTCCCCGAAAGGGGCAATACAGAAAAAAAGAACTGGACACAAACTATGTTAGCACCCCGCGGAAATTTAAGGTCTAAACCAGAAGATGAAGAACTTAATAAAAAGAAATTTTGGAAATCTGGAAGGAATTCTACGAGGACAAGTTTGTAGATACAACGGAGGATGGAAGGTGGGAAACTGAAAACACGAAAGAACTCCAAGAAATAACTGAAGGAGTACAAGAAGCAATTCAAAATATGAAAATAGGGAAAGCAAGTGGAGAAGATGAAATCGCCCCGGAATATATTAAATGGCTAGGAGAGAAAGGGAAGGATTGGTTATGGGAGATGTTCACAGAAGCATGGAACAAGGGAAGAATCCCTACAGACTGGGAAAATAACCTAATCATACCGATACACAAAAACGGAGACTCCTCGAAATGTGATAACTATAGAGCTATCTGCCTGGGCCAAACTGTATATAAATTGTACACAAGAATTCTAGAGAAAAGATTACGGGGATACGTAGAAAGCAAACTAGAGGACGAACAAACAGCATTCCGACCCGGCAGACAAACAAATGAAAAATCTTTATATTGAGAACTATAATACATAAGGTAATAGAAGAGGGTAAAGAGTTGTACAAGGTCTGTCTCACAGAAAACGGAACTTTTTGAAATTACTAATTTTTAGTGGCGCCATCTATTAACAAAAATCAGTGTCGGAAAGGTAGATCTTTTACTAAGGTTATGTCAAAATTTTATGACGTTTGCAATATTAGAAGCGAAGAACATGCGCATAAAGTGACAGTGTGTTTTTAGCATTGGTCGAAAAATGAATGTGGAACGAAGAGCAACAACAACATTGTAAAGATTTGATTAAAGTGTCAAAAAAGGACGAAAATTTCAAGCATTCTATTGTAACTGGCGATGAGACGTGGTGTTTCCAATATGAACCAGAGACCAAGCGTCAAATCTCCGAATGGAAGCATCCAAGCAAAGGAAAACCAAAAAAATATCCGTTTGGAAAAGTCAAAAGTCAATGTTGATTTGCTTTTATGATTCGGAAGGCATAGTGCACAAAGAATTTGTACCAACTGGTCAAACAGTCAATGGTGTGTATTATGTTGGTGTTATGAAGTGACTTTTGTCGCGTATTCGTCGTGAAACTGGAAGCTGGCATTTGTTACATGACAATGCACCATCTAATCCCTCGATGCTTATCACTGATTTTCTAACTAAAAATGCCATTTTAACCATCAACCATTCACCATATTCACCTGATTTGTTCAAATAGCGGGACATAGATCAGAGGTATTCGAGATGAAGGGATAAAGCAGGGAGACAGCCTGAGCCCTCTGCTATTCGTGATTATGATGGACGGAACATTAAAACGTATTAAGACTAAAACTAAACTAAGCACCATGATAGGACACAAGAATCCACAACCCATCCTAATTTAACAGCTTAATGTACGCAGATGAAATTGTACTAATAGCGGATTCTAGAAGAAAAATGCAGGAACTACTAGATAGCTGGTCCAAAGAGATAAAAAACATGAAGATGGAAATCAACACAAATAAAACAAAAGTGATGATAATTAATGCAATATTAGGGGATAACACGAACAGAGACATCATATGTAACAATACACCATTAGAAAGAGTATCAACATTCGAATACCTAGGGACCATCTTAACAAATGACGGGAGAATTGATCCAGAATAAACAAGCAAGGCAAATAAATCAACAAGGTTATATTACGCACTGAATAAAATGGTGTTAGGTCATAAGGATATTGAAATAAATACAAAATTAAAAATACATAATGCAGTAACGGTGCCCATAATCACTTACGCGGCCGAAAACTGAATACTTCAGAAAAAACACGAAGGAAGAATAAACGCCATGGGGATGAAGCATCTGAGGAAGATCGTGGGGATTAGGAAATGGGAACAAGTGAGAAATGAGCATATAAGAGAGATTACCCAGCAGCCACTATTACTCGAAAAAAGTAGAAAGAAAACAATTGAACTGGTATGGACACCTGACAAGAATGGATAGAGAAGGATTATCGAGAAGAGTATTGGAAATGGGAAAACTGAAGAGGGGCAGAAGAGGGAGACCAAGAAGGGGCTGGTTAGATCAAATAGAAGACATCGGAAGATCAAAGGGGAAAACACTGGCAGAAATGAAAACACTAGTAGAGAATAGGAAAGATTGGAAGAGATGGGTGGAAGAGAAATCAGACCCACAATCCGACGCCTCATAATGGGCAGAAGGACAAGTAATAGAAGAAGAAGTATTTATAATAGTGTATGTGCCTTTTGTATCTAGTATTAATATTTCCAAATGATCTGTTTATACAGGGTGACTCAATAGGGCGTAATTCTTCCATAACTTCTGACACGTTAAAGCTACGGCTGCGATTAAAGTTTTAGGTGATTTAAATGATGGAAATGCATATTTTAAAATTAGTTTCGATTATACAGGGTGTTCCATTTTAGAGGTACACGACGCATCGCAATTTTTTTAAATAGAAAACCCGTTTTTTTCTTCTGTATTTTGGAGCGTCTTTAGTGGCCTATACAGTGGTGTAATATTTTTGGAATTCGTTGGTGGAAAAATTAAATAAAAAATATTTTTTGAAAAAATCAGCGTTCGCAGACCAAATTTTGAAAGCTCAGTATGAGTCGATCTTTCGGGATTTAATAATGGGCTTTTGCATAGGGGCAGAATAGGCCATGTTTTAACTCTTGCCTTTTGCAGAATTCAATTATGTTATACAGGGCGTAGTTTAGAAAGCCACAAACTCAAGACACTTAAAAAGAGCCAAAACTCATTTTTTTCAAATGGAACTACCAATAAAAAAGTTCATAGGGGTGTGTGTTTTATTTTTCTCTACAACTATTGTAAAACATCTCACAAACATGGTTGCCACAAAGTTAATTAGTGGTAAGAAAAATGAACTTTCCTGGGGAAATACAAATAGTATACACTCTGGGTGAAAGTGACAGAAACTGCTTTTTGGGAAGCGACAATGTTTCAAAGAATTAACATAACAATAAATGTAGAACACAAAAACGATAACACTAAATAAAAGTTCATAAAAGATGTTCAAAATGTCTCCCGTTTTGTTCAATGCACAACTGGATTCTTTCTCTGAATGAATTCCCGACACTTCTTAGTGTATGGGGCAGGATACTTCGAAAAACATTCCGTATTCTTTGCTTCATATTGTCTCTTGTGGTAGGTGGAATTTGATATACTTGATCTTTGACAAAACCCCATAAATAAAAGTCCAATTTCGTAAGATCAGGTGATCTAGCTGGCCAATTAACTGGACCACCTCTACCTATCCACCAATTAGGAAAAGTGTTGTTAAGGTAGTGTTGACCTTGACCGCTGTAATGTGGAGGAGCGCCGTCATGTTGAACCCATAGTCTTCGTACAATATCTAAGGGTAAATCATCCAGATAATTTTCAAGGGCGTTTTCCAAAAAATGGTGATAAGTATTTCCATTCACACGTCCTTCAAAGAAATACGGTCCCAGAACATATCCTCCAACAATGCCACCCCAGACATTGAGAGACCATCTGTACTGGTGGTCCATAGTTCGGGTAAAATGGGGATTTTCGGTTGTGTAATAATGAAAATTATGTCGATTCACATTGCCACTGCGGTAAAACGTGGTTTCATTAGAGAACAGCACCTATTCGAAAAACAAAGGAGTCTCCTGTATTCGCTCATTTGCCCACAGGCAAAAGCTAGTCTTCTTTGAAAATCAGTTTCGTTTAATTCCTGCAGAAGGTGCACATGGTAAGCGTGAAATTTGTGTCGCCGAATAATTCTGCTCACAGATCTGAATGACATCTAGTTCCCTACTAATTTGTCAAGTACTTTTATGCGGATCCTCAATCAATTCCAGTAAAACAGTAAACTCATTTTCTTCATGCGTGACCCTCTTTCGACGATTCTGTTTCTTGTACAAAATGCTACCAGTTTCTTCAAACCTATCCTTTCAATCTTTGAAACGATCTCTCTTGTGGGTGGTTTCTGTTTGGATATTTTTGGGCGTATATTCTTGCAGCCAAAAGGTAGTTTGTATCACTTTCACCCAGGGCGTAGATCATGTCTTCTCCTCCTTAGACAAGTTCATTCTTCCTACCACTAATTAACTTTGTGGCAACCAAACTTTGACATTAATTACTTTGACACGCTTCGACGTTTGGCATGAATTCGTTTCCGACCCACCGCGATTGTTTCCATGCAGGTAACTTGATTATTATAGTGCGTAGCACTAAAATTAAAAAAAAAACGTCCGTATAGTCGAGATACCCAATCGGTCAATGCACGTCATAGATCACATGATCAACGGGCAGCAGAGCCGGTATCATAAAATAAAAAAAACTCCAGAATGTAATTATCATTGCAGGATATTCTTTTACTTTTTTTATATATTTCCTTTTTAAATTTAGTAGACAACAGTAGGTTACCACAAACCCATGGTTTTTTTTGAATAATAATTAACAAATCAAATTATACAAATGTATTATATTTTATAGCAGAACTATTATTATGTGTCTTTACGTTGGTATTAAATCCAACATGTTTATACTTTACTGTCAGAAAGTTGTCAGAAATTATTGCAGCTGTCATTGAAGGTTGGTTGATCGTAGTTTTTTCTCTGTAAATAATTTCTTTATTTACTGCTATAAAAAGAGAGTTCCAATTAGAACTAACCTATATTGTATTTTTGTACACGCTTACAAAATGCACAGATTCTGGATCCTCCGACAGAGAAAACTGTGACGAAACACAATTCGCTACAGTGGTGTGTAAACACCTGAACTTGCAAGCACTGTCCAAAACTAATCATTGTTACCTAAATATGGAATTCTTCTTATCACAGAATGCATTCTACTTTATTTGTAACTAATCATGTATAACATAACAAGTGTCTTTGCACCGTTACAACCAATAAATATTAACTTCTACAACTAGAGTACGCTTTTATTTTAATAATTATTAGCTGCTGTGGTTTCTACTAGCTTTATATTAAATTAAAATGTGAGGTTATGTCGTTTGTTTGTTGTTCCACTTTAAACTGTTTCAATATAAATATACACATACAAGGTTGTGACGTCATAAAATTTATATATGACGTGCATTGACTGATTGAGTATCCCGACTATACCTTAAAAACGGGTGATTTTAGGCGTATGACATGTTTTACAAAAGTTGTAGAGAAAAATAAAACACACACCCCTATGAACTTTTTTATTGGTAGTTCCATTTGAAAAAAATGAGTTTTGGCTCTTTTAAAGTGTCTTGGGTTTGTGCCTTTCTAAACTACGCCCTGTATAAGATAATCGAATTCTGCAAAAGGCAAGAGTTAAAACATGGCCTATTCTGCCCCTATGCAAAAGCCCATTATTAAGGGGGCTAAGGACAGCTCGTAGATTTGGCTGGTGCGCCTACGAAAATAAATATTTAGGCAACTCGTAATACACCACCACCCGGTCTACCCTCCATTGCTAAACTTGAATTTGGTGTCAGTTTGAAGACATGCTGAGAAATCTCGTTTATGACTAAGCGCTCTAAGCAGCTTACAGATAATTATTTTTTCCTTTGTTGACTTTAATATTGTGGGTAGGGTACATATTTGAACATATTGTAGTGAGCATTTTTATTTAAAACTACAGAAATAATAATTTTACTTTGTATTGATCCATAATCATCCATGATCATTTTAAACATAAAAATTCAACTGTATATAAAAACGAGGTTTAGTTTTCTTTTTACAAATAAATTATGGCGACCAATACTTTATATGTAGATATTTTTAAAACTTAGGAAGTATCACGTAGTATGCCTATTTTATGTAGTTTAGTTATAATACTTACAGTCGCAATAAATATTAAAACCGGCGCAATAATAAAACGAAATTGTGCGCAAGGTATTTTGATTTTGTTGTCATAAGTAAGTGGATTTAGGAATACAATACATAAAGCATATTATATTTGGTCGTTGTATTGTTAATGACTAACTACTGTTATCTTCCAAGAACTAATTTGAGGAATTTATTGTTTTTCTTTGCAAGTCGGTACATACCTATGCGGAGAAAGCATGTTTATGACATTATGATTAACCGTATCTGTTGATTTCCCTAAAAAGTTGGGTAAATAATTTTTATCTACCCCCGTTGGATATGTTGTACCATATCCCACTCATTTTAGACATGTAATAGTCTTGTTATCCCAACGAATGCGGTAATGAAACTATTACCGCACTAGTGCGGTAATGAAATTTGACAGCTCACAAATCCAGTCCGGATATCACGTTCTCTGCTTCTTCCTCGATATCAAAGGGCACATCTGACGTTTGTTCTTTGAAAGAACAACCTGGGGAGCTCATTTTCGAGTCAAATTACAACACAAAACAATAACTTCACCTCCGAACAATTTAGAATTCCAGTTAGTTGTTATTTGTTGTCATTCGGTAACTAAGACGCGATCATAGACATCTACGCGTTGCTATTATTTTGAAAAAAATTAGATCCTACTGTCACTTTGATTAATTTATTATTCTATCAAATTGAGGCTATTTTAAGACAATTTTAGCGGTGATAGATAAAACTTTGTACGATACTTGTGGGATACTACATTATTAACGCACTATGTGATTACCCCAACTTGGCCTACGGCCTCGTGGGGCAATTCACAATACGTGCGTTAATAATGTCTATATCCCACTTCTATCGTAAATAACTATTACCGTTTCTATAGTTGTTCGGAATGTGCCACACAATAAAAGATAATATAATGCATTCTGCATTGTTACGACATTTTTTGGAAACAAAATATGGAAAAGAGGTTGTGCGATTTTTTCATAACATCTTTACTACCAGAACTTGTAGACTCCCGAAGGTGCCGCCAGCAAAATATACGAGATGTTTATTTACTATAATGTATTTATTATCTATATGTCACTGTAACTTTTGTTTAAATAAATGTTTTAAATCTTAAATAACTTTTTTTAATGAAGTTATTGCTGCTGTTTACATTCAGAAATTTAAGGATAAGAAAACAGCAGTCATATTGTGTTAGGTAACTAAATAACTGGAAACGAGCAAAAAAGCCCATATTTTTTTAAATTAAATTTTTAGGGATTACCTAACTCCACCAGCGTTTCTCGACCATGGCTTCATATAGTCTTCAATTGCAATATTATAAAATATGAACCTAGTGAAATCACTAAATACACCGCACAATAGGATTAAAAGATAAGAAATCTTAGGATTTCTACCTGCGAGGTAGTATTATACCCTTGAATAGTGTGTTGCATAACCGTCCAACTTAAGTAGTTACACTCTGCTAGAAATCACCGTTCAAAATTTTGGTTTGTCCAGGATTTTTTTATATGCGTTTAGCCTGGAATCGTTTTCTACATATTATTCAATCTCAATCAAGTATGTAAACACACGCATTTGCTCGGATTTGTCGCAAGCTGAAAAATTAAGTTTATATTTCAAAAATAAAAAATACATATAAATTGGCCTATATACAAAAAAAAAATTTATATAAAAAAAATAATGAAATTCGTGTACTTCCCTACATCCTAAAATTATAATAAAGTAGCGAGCTGCTCTTTAAATTAATTTTTGTAAACGTTATCTTGGCCAAAAGATTTTTAATTTTGCGGATATTTTGGTTAGCGTGGTGTGTTGCCTAACCCCTATCCTAAGCCCCCTTAAATCTCGAAAGATCGACTTATACTGAGCTTTCAAAATTTGGTCTGCCAACGCTGATTTTTTCAAAAATTATTTTTTATTTAATTGTTCTACAAACGAATTCCAAAAATATTACACCACTGTATAGGCCACTAAAGATGCTTCAAAATACAGAAGAAAAAAATGGGTATTTCTATTTAAAAAAATTGCGATGCGTCATGTACTTCTAAAATGGAGCACCCTGCATAATCGACACTAATTTTAAAATATGCATTTCCATCATTTAAATCACCTAAAACATGAATCGCAGCCGTAGCTTTAACGTGTCAGAAGTTATGGAAGAATTACGCCTTATTGACTCACCCTGTGTATAGCTGATACACCACCCCTTGATAAGAGAGGCACGGGCACAAAAACATTTGGAATGTTGCCGTGGAAGTACTATCATACAGGATGATTTTTTTAGTAGATATACATATTTCAATATCCACACTCACATATTTACAATATATAAATTTTTTTTCTCATCAACTTTCTGTCAATGTACAATGCGTAGAATTACAATTTAAACAATTTAATTTGTAAAAAGCTGATTATAAATTTATTAGTTTGGACTTTGTCATTGAATACGGTATCCATAACAATTTATGAGTTTTGAAAATTTATTTGATCGTTTATAACTTTTGTAATTTACGAATAGCCTCGACACTGAGCAAGCCGTACAAAACGAGCATCATGATAATGATGATGAAAAAAAATACAGAATCAAAACATATTTCATAGTCAGAGTGACATGTGGGATAAATATTGTGTTGAATGACTAATTTATAAACCTCCTTTTTAATTGAAAAAACAATTAGTTTAGTATTATCACAATTATTACGTACATTTTGCTTAATAATCAATATCTATTTATTTAGCTTACTTTGTACTGCTTTTGGTAATAAAATTTTAATACCATATCATACCAAGCTAATCAATGAAATAAAAACTATTGTAAATATTAATAACATTAATTTTAATTGTAAATTTACTTACTCTTACCTTGTGGCGGCGGTTCAGGGGGCAATAAAAATACAGTTCGTTCACTTGTTTGAACCAAATCAAGTTCTAGCAGCTTCAGTTCACCGTCGTCACTTCCCAACCGTTCACAGCATTCGTCAAAGAAAGTTAAACCCTGATCTCCATCCGTAACAAAGCTTCGTTCCTCGATGAATCTTATAAACATTTGAGTTCGCATTAATAAGGAAAAGAATTTGTGGTGAGTTTTGTCACGGGATTTCATAAAATCTGTGAGCTGAAAAAGTGCCCCTGGATCTGTGGTCCCTACGGTAGGGGCTTTTGTGATGGGCAAAAGGTAGCCACGGTAACCTTTCAAAGTCATAGCCATGAATTTTAGAAAGGCTTCTTGAATTTCTAGTTCTTGTATTTGCTAGATTCGGAAGAACATGTTTTGAATTGACGGTATTACTATTTGAATTATTACGTACTTCTTTTCTGCGTTGCTGAAATTCTAATTCCAGGTCACCATCAAGATGTTGCTCACTGGTTTGAGTTAATTTTCTTAAGTGGTTATAAAGTCGGTCTAAAGTCGACTTAAGAGTTTTTGCGGGTCGTTTAGGTAGCAATTTGATGTTCAGAGTTTGTCTTTGGGCTTCACAGACCTACAAATTTGATAAATAATCATGAATTGTGCGTTTTGATGCAGTAGTGTCTATTATAAACGCGGAATGCAGTGAAAATGTTGTCTTTCGATAGTGGGGATATGGTCATATGTTGCCGGTATTCTATGCCTGAATTCCGTATCTCTTATACTCGTCTCTCATTGCTCTGACCAATTAAAAAAAAACATTTTTCATTACGCTTCATTTAGTGTCTTTTGTTAATACTAACTGTATTATCAATTTGTTTCTACCTAGCGTTGTATACTCAGTAAAAATAAATGTATTTTACTATTTGTTAAAAGTTTCTTAAACTTTGCTTCTGGTATTTGGTTTCAATAAATTGGATTCTCTACTTTTGTTTCATTTTTAACTTTGTGTTAATACTGTATTAATTTGAACTGGTTGATCCAATTCACATTTTTTAAATGTTTTGGGATATTCTATTAAGAAAATAAGCAATAAAACTATGGAGCATTACAGGAAATAATAATTTAATCAATGATCAAACCTGAAAGATTTAATTTTTGATACGCAATGTCTAAAAACTGTTTAATATCGGTCAAAAAGTCAAATATTTTTAGTTGGGCCTACAGATAATGGATACTGCCTATTGTAATCTCTCCAATCGTAAATTTTTAAAATAACCCAGATATCAAGCAGCATTGATTTAGCATAAATTAAGAAAACTTATCCCGGAACTTACCGTAATGATATTCGTGTCGAGATCTACACAACTCACATCCGGTGGGGGATCATAAAGATCAAAAAATCGAGAATCAACACCAATAAGGAATGGTAAAGGTGCGTGCAAAATTTCTACTAAACCTGGAATAAAACAATAAATAAAAGAGGCAAGAAGATTCCTGTAAAAATAATCTTACCTAATGGACATAGGGGTATATAGGGGCACTGCCATTTAAAGGGGAAAAGAAGCGAAGAGAGAGCCTCTGCAACAGCTGTGAGGGTGTCAGGTCTGAGTGAGTGAATTAAAATTTTTTGTTCGGTAAGAGCTAGAAGTAAAACTAAAAGACTATTTTCGGATCCTAAATTAAGGAGCAACTGTCGAAACCCTGCGGCACTATGGGGAAGTGGCAGATCTTCGGGCTGTGTCATGATTACATGCTCGGGATTATTGACGGACAGCTGAAGCAAAGTACGGGGTGCCGGAAAAGGAACCTCATCGATTAGCTGCACTATGTAACGTTCTATTGGAACAGTTTGAGGTTCTTTACTTGACGCAATGTCCTGAAAGTAGGTAAATTTTATATCAATGTAGGTTTAGCTATTTACAGACTGTCTATTATAGCGGATAATCTCCAGAAGAGAGAGGTCCTCAGGTAAATGAACTAAAAACAAAGTCCATAAAATGTAAAGGAAATATTAAAAAAAGAAGACGGCACATAAGAATATCAAAGTGTGTACTTGACAAACTGAAAATATTTAGATATATGGAAAGACGAAGCAGCCGCATGAAGGAAAAGGGATAAGATATTGTACAATGAATATACG
>JABXWE010013318.1:0-42997 GCA_014611495.1 Limonius californicus
TAAAAAAACATTCGTAATCGTTCTGGGCCTACATCTTTTGAAATTTACGTGTCTTGAAGACGTTTTAAGGTGTATAAATCATTTTTCAAGCGGTGGTCTTTTAGTTTGATAACGCCTGATATATAGATTGCGCGTGACAACTGCATTTTCGCGGCAGTCACCAAAAACGGTCAACAAATCAGTTTTCTCGTTGTTTGAAAACAAGGCATGCTATACGGTGTGCCCCACTTAAAAGTATCACACCCTTATAATTTTATTAGTTTATGTCCGATTTGAAACAAAATTTCCTCAAAGATAGAACATATTATGGTATACTTATGGCGCATATATCGTAGGTCCCCTTTAAATGTAAAGTCTTCTGCTATACTAAAAATAAATGGGCCAGAAGTAGATCATAATGTGTTCTCCCTTTGAGAAAATTTTGGTACAAATTCGATAAAAACTAATAAAGCTATAAGGGCGTTACACTCTTAAGTGGGGCACACTGTTGTATGTTGGGTTGCAGCAGTTTTACAGGAGGACAATTTCGCTGGCTTACCCTGTACATATACAGGGTGTTCAAATTGAAGTCGGCACTATTGCCAACTTTGTTACTACTAAAGATACGATGTTGGTTAAATTACCACAGTAGTAGCGTTTTTTCTTCCGATTACGATGGTAACATTTTAAAAACAATTGAACTTCGCGTTTACGAGATATTAAGAAAAACAACATTTTTTTAAATGGAATACCCTGTATATTTTTGCATATTTTAAACGATCATTTAATTTTAAACAAAATTTATTAATACATAAATCCCCTAAACTTACAAATAAACGAACTACAAGCATTTAAAGGAAAATCATGTTGACATTGGCTAGTTATCGAAAAATTAATACACTTTGCTTAATTAATAATTAATACACTTAAAACAACTATAAGGACGTAAAGGGAAAGCTAGTATTAAACTAAAAGAGTAAAAACAAACAAGAAACTTAGATCATGTGCTCGAAAACATGTCCGTCTTGTTCTATGCATTTTGGAGCACGTTTGTACACCATTCTAACAGCCTTTAAGATGGTTCGTCCGTCGATGTTGTTTATGATATTGCTGATGCTTTCTTGAAGATCATTCGTATTTTCATAGAGATTTTTATAAATTTCATTTTTTAAAAATCCCCAGAAAAAGAAATCCAGATGTGTACGGTCTGGCGAACGTGGTGGCCATAATATTGTCCACGTGTAGCTATCCAGCGATCTTGAAAAAGTTCTGATAACAAACCAGCAACAGTGTGAGAATTGTGCGATGGTGCACCATCTTGCTGGAAAATAACTCCTCTATTGTATTTTGCAACAGTTCTGTGTATCGTTCACCTGTAAGAGTACCTTCGTAAAATACAGGCCCTACTATTCTTCCCCTGATTAAGCCACACCATACATTTACACTAAAACGTCTTTGGGGATTATGAGGATGGTTACGCATAAGATTTTCTCGACTCTAGTAATGCTGGTTTTTTCGATTAAACATACCACAATTAGAAAAATTAGCTTTATCACTCCACAAAATTAACCGTAAATAGTTCGGACTGCGCCTAACGCAATTAACAAACCATCGACAAAACTCCGTACGTCTTTCTTGATCACCTGCCATTAAAGTTTGAGTGGGTCTATACTTATACGGTACATACTTATTATTATTATTATTATTATCGTGATCCTCGTTTGTACCGCTTGCGCAGTGTCGAGCCGGTCGGTGTGGGGCAAGGCTAAGCTAGTTTGTGCTATGCACAACAGGGCCCGCCTCTGCGGGTTACCGTGTTGGTGCGCAACCATGCTTGGCTTGCCTGTTGTGTGTGAATGTTTTTGTTTATGGTCTCTTTTTTAAAATATTATGAACAGTTCCCAGACACAGTCCACGATCACGCTTACACTCCCTTATTGAATTTTCCCGAAACGCTTGGAAATATGCCATAATATTAGTTTCAGCTTCTTCATTAATTATAAATCGTTTTCTTGGAACAGATTTAGCGAACACTTTATTATTTGACCGAAACTTTCGGTATAGGATCAAGAAATATCTTCGATTAGACAAGATTCGTCCGGAAAATAACGCATTATAATGTTCGAGAGCACGATGGGAATTTTTTGACAAACTATGTAACATTCTAACATATCACATTTTTCTAAATGTGTGAATGCCACTGTTAAAGCAAATTCAAATAGCTACTTACGTTGATTACAATATTATAATCTTGACAGGTACTATGTATCTTTTGTTGTTGTCCTAGTTATCTGTGATAAGTTTAAAACGAATAGAAATAAATCGAGCAGCGATCTTTTGTTCATATTAAATGATAGATGATAATAAAATGTGTTTCTTTTATTTTCCAATAATCGACATTTAAATGCTTGTAGTTCGTTTATTTGTAAGTTTAGGGTATTTATGTATTAAAAAAATTTGTTTAAAATTAAATGATCGTTTAAAATGTGCAAAAATATACAGGGTGTTGCATTTAAAAAAATGTTGTTTTTCTTAATATTTCGAAAACGCGAAGTTCAATTGTTTTTAAAATTTTACAATCGTAATCGGAAGAAAAAACGCTACTACTTTGGTAATTTAACCTACATCGTATCTTTAGTAGCAACAAAGTTGGCAATAGTGCCGACTTCAATTTGAACACCCTGTATATGTAGTATGTAAAATTAACAATACATATTTATATTAATTATATTGAACTTAGGCTCACCTTTGTTTACTATTTATGCATGTATTGTACATAGCAAACTACAATTTGGTATTGCAAAATACCCAAGCATAAGCCATAAGCTGTTGTTACAAAAGACCAAGATTGAAATTTCAAAAAAATTTTGTGGATCAGAAAACAATTTCTATTAAAAGTTCTAGTTTACCTGATAATTAGTTTGTCATTCTGATCTTGTGTTCACGAACCAATTTTACACCATTTAAACATCATTAGCATGCTCTCTACGAAATGGCCGCGTTAGAGCAAACCTCTAGTTATAAATTTCAAAAATTCATATGGACGTTTCAGTATTAATTGTGTGCAATCTCGATTTAAGAAGTTTATGTATCACCAACGTCTTTCTAAATAGAATCAGCAATCAATTTTGAATCAGTTAAATGCTTGAATGAACAATATACTGTACAAAATGTCACACTAGGATGTTCATTATCAAAAAAATCCCCCTTATACAGCGTTAATAAACAATGTTCCCATCGAACTGAAACACATGGGTAGAAAAAGCACTGCAACTTTCTCACTTCAAAGCTAATTTTAAGATAACTTCCTGTGTACGGAAGGAAGGCATCATTCAGGAGCTGTGTTATCCGAACCCCTGCAGTCTCTATTAGTGTTTCAGGTTTCAGATGGTGCTACGCTTTCGAGACGGAACGAGTTAACAGAACACTTCTAGTTAAATTCTATAATTTTCTTTGAAGTTCGTTTAATTGAAAATGATTCCCTTCCGTTAGGAGACCCGTTTAAAATAATTGTATTACAACGTTTTACAACTAAAATCAAATATTATCGACAGTACAATAAATATTACAGTACTAAGTAGTTTCTTATATAAAATTTACTTCTTATTAACAATGTATAATTATCTATGTCTTGCTTTAGGTTTAGATTAGAAGAAACACATTATGACACGACGTTTCAAACGTTTAAGTACAGCAGCGTTTTTCGTGACTATTCACTAATCTATGTATAAAACAGCTACGCGTTTGAGCACGCAGACGCATACAAAACATCTACTTAAATGTACACAGAAATGTAAAAGTATTGGGGTAAATAAAAGTTACTAATAACGTCATCCCCGGTACAAAGTTGGCAACTCTGTTACCACATAGGCGGAAACGCCAAGAAATGCCGAAGAATCGTCGTAAATGACGCCTTACGTTTCTGATGGAGCGACAGACTGGATGATGATGATGATGATGAATAACGTCATTCAAAAATCAATAAGAACTTTGAAAATTCGATCTTACAAATCCAACAAATGATTGAGAATCTCTGGAATCTTGCGAAAACTTGGGCTGAGAAAGAACGTAAATATCTTTTATTACTTAAAAGCGTACGGGTTATGATTTGCTGTGGTATTAGTGAAAAAAATTGAAAGGTTTCAGTCGTCTCCCCTCATAAACGCAAAAATAGTGGGGGTTTTTACAGTTTCCGACGAAAAATAAATAAATAAACTGTCTTCCAACCGCAATTACAAGGAAAGTATGTTATACAAATTTTGGAGCATAGGAAACCAATTGGTCTGGACTGTGAAGCACATTTATTACTATATCCTAGTACGTGGTGTGACAATTAATGGAGACGTGTATGGGGAGACCTACGAAAATTGAGAAGGAAGATTCGGAACAAAAGCAAGGACTGCTGACATCTGGAGCAGTGCATTTCACGATAACGTCCGACCGCACGTAGCAACTCGCACTGAGCAATTAAACTAGGAGGTTTTTAAATATTCCCCCAAACAACATTTTTAAATTTTTTTAGGAACCCATGACCGGTAAGTGTTGAGCTAGCACGAAGCGTTCAAAATCTAAAAACGATATAGACCAAATCTATAAATGTATGTCTCTTTATCAACATTTGAGAATATTGGAGATCTATTTTTCCACCTTTACAATAACATATAAGCTAACTTCCAATATCTGCTTGTGAAAAAGTGTTGGGCCCAATTTCTACAATGCCTTCGCCTGCTCAACTGTATTCGTTTTAAAAGCCTACTTGATCAAAGTTTTTCTACCTTGTCAGGAAATTTGGAGCAAGAAGATGTCATGTGATTTTTGAAACAGTGTAACTATTAGTTGGTTAGTATTTGTCGTGAATTGAAAATGAGAAAGTTGAAACATTTTTGTGCTACATTTTCGTTTTATATTGAAATCTAAAAATACTTAGACTCAGCAATTATCAGTCGAGAAGTTGCGGTTAGAATGGGACTGTATTGCCCATTCGATGAAGTATCTTAGCCTGCTCAACTTTATTCTACTTGATGAAACGACTCTTATAGCTAGACAGGAAATTTGGATCAAGTAAGTGTAATGTGATTTTTTAATAGTGAGTACTATTAGTTGGTTAATATTTGTCGTGCACTGAAAATGAGCAAGATGAAACACTTTTGTGCTACTTTTTCGTATTATATTGAAATCTATAAATACCTAGACTGAGCAATTGCCAACAGAGAAATTGCGATTACAATGGTCCTTTAATGCTCATTTTCTGAAGTATCCTAGCCTGCTCAACGCTATTTCTACTTGACGAAAGGTTTGTTTTAGCTAAACCGGAAATTTGGAACAAGCAAATGTAATGTGATTTTTTAATAGTGAGTACTATTAGCTGGTTAATATTTGTCGTCCACTGAAAATAAGAAAGATGAAACACTTTTGTGCTACTTTTTCGTATTATATTAAAATCTAAAAATACCTTGACTAACAACTGCCAAGGGAGAAGTTGCGATTAGAATGGCCCTTTAATGCTCATTTTCTGAAGTATCCTAGCCTGCTCAACGTTATATCTACTTGACGAAAGGTTTCTTTTAGCAAGACAGGAAATTTGGAACAAGCAAATGTTATGTGATTTTTAATATTGTGTAGTATTAGTGGGTTAATATTTGTCGTACACTGAAAATGAGAAAGATGAAACACTTTTGTGCTACATTTTCGTTTCATATTGAAATCTAAAAATTCTTAGACTGCGAAATGTCAGCCACGAAGTTGCGATTAGAATCAACTGTATTCTACTTGACGAAACGATTCTTTTAGCCAGACAGGAAATAGACAGTGTGTACTATTAGTTGGTTAGTATTTGTCTTGCACTGAAAATAAGATGGTTAAAACATTTTCCTCTTACATTTTCGTTTTATATAGAAATCTAAAAGACTGAACGTTTATTAGGCAAAAATTGCCGTTACATGTTTAGAGTGCCTTGGGAAAGACTAATTGATGAATGATTTAATATTTATCCTCAGTTTAGTTACTGTAGTTACTTCGCGTCAGCCGGATACTATTACTTATTTGACAGCCTCAATGTCCCACTGTTGGGCACCGACACTCTATTCTGCCACGTGCTTCTCCTCAGCGCTAAGGTAGACCCAACTATCCTACCGGTTTACACATATACGTACATCATTTACATATTATATATGATTATGAGTTCCACTTTTTGCTTACTAATCCGGTTAAGTAATCCGGATGATCAGTTGTGTCAAAGGGAATTAACGAGGGTTATGATATTGTGGAATTTAACTTCCTTTTATTAAAAGAAATCAGAAATGTTTCTATATAAGCTTTCAAGGTATTATTCCTCGCCAAACTAACAAAAACTCCTTTAACAATGAATAAAAAAACAACCAATAGAATTGCTTCTACGTTTAACAAAGAGACGGTTAGTGCCCTCTACAAATCCTCCGGATGAAGTGGGCTGTGCACCTGACATTAAGTGTGACCTAAATCGCAGAAAAGAGTCGATCCTCAAGGACGATACCTGGATACCAACAGCTGATAAAGCTCAGGTCGCTGACCCCGTGCCCTACTGGGTAATTTCATTGCTCACAATATGGAGCAGAGTAACAAGGAGTGACGTAACCGACGCACGTGTCTACGTATTTTACCTATCACTACAAAACGGGGTACGAGATGTGTGGAAGTGCGTATCTGTGTTTATATTTATTTTATCCATGCACAGTTGTGTAAGTTTAGGAGCGAATGTAGGTGAACTAGTACTATAACTGGTATTAATTATGCTGTATTAAACTGTCCACAAGCCGTAACTATAAATGTTAAACAGAAGTTCGAGCTTCTAATATGCAGGTATTTTTCGAAAGTGATTCCATCATGTATGCTCTTGTAGCAATAGGCCGACGTGGTTTTAATTTAATGGAGAATTTGTGGCGCGCCATATTTAACTGCGATGTTGGAATTCTTTCTTGAAGTTAACAGATTAATTTTAATTAAAAATGTATCTTCCATTTAGTTTTTTCACGAAATGTTTTTCTATTGTTGTGTAAGGGCCAATTTGAAAAATATTGACAATCTATTAAATGTGAGATAATCAATCAAGAAGAGGTGATATTTATATTTTTGGAAACATACTTTTCCTACATGGTTGAGAATCACTGAATTGAAATGTTTTAGCTATCATATTAAAAATCGTTAAATTCCCGAAGCAATACTACCTTTTATAAACTTGTGAATATCCACTAAAAACAGTATTTGAAATTCTTAAAATTTTGAGAATCTCTGGAGAAATATAAATCTGTACAACTTTAAGCAAACAAACTGTAGAGTGTATTGGTTTTGTTTATATCGTATAAACGGCCTTTAAAAATACATTGCGAACATTCAAAATGTTTGCGTTTTATATGTCAGTAGAATCCATATATAATAAGGGGTCACATATTGTGTATTTGTCGCATTTACTCTTCTACATTTGGTTAATTTTACGTAAGCTAAGTTTCAAAATACAATTGTACTGTAAGTTATCGATAAGGTGGAATAAGCTTCCAAATCAGCCACAACAGTTAAATATCCCAAGAATCATGATAGAACCTAGTAGAAAAGTTCCAGAATATTTGAAGGATAAAACACTGGAACGTGTGATGGAAAATCTAATATTAATACATGTAAGGATACTTCGCAGACTGGCGCCCCACAACGTTATGTCAAATTTTAGATGCCCTCACAGTATTCAAAATAACAACCATGTCTGGTACAGAATATTATGCAAACAGATGAAATTAAAAATGTATTATTTTACTCCTAATTCTTGGGACTAATCAGAAAACAATTTGGATATTTAACCTATGTTGTGCGGAGGAAGCACGTTTTCCATGACGGAAAGGAATGTTTAACTGTAGCTGCACTCACAAAGAATCGTAGATACGCTTAAAGCCTTCCAGTTTTGTTCGTTAAATTTTAAATAACTCTCATGGGATATATTTGAGAACGGCTTGTCCTTTTCAAAACAACTATAGATCGTATTGTGGTTCGCTAGAGCTGGTTTTGTTACGTATATTAACGGATTATATATTTGGATGTGTTAACCCTTTTGCTTATATGAAAACATAAATTAATTAATCTTGAACTTGTTCTAAGTAACCCAAAACATTCACGTGATCTAGTAACAACAAAAATATTCTGGTATGGGCAGATAGATATATGTCAAGGTAGGGAGACCTTTAAAACGAGGGTTTATGTAGATAATAAAATAGTCTTATTCAACTGCAGCACATAAAACAGCCTTGTTTTCTACATTTCAAAGTTTTTGCGTTTAGTTTGACCTTGCACAAAATACACTGTTCGCGACTCCATTATTCGCTGGGTATAAAATAAATAGAGCGAGCTGTTCGAGTCACCGCTCTAAAACAACTAATCACGGAAAGCTAAAAAACAACTACATTATAAGGAGAAATTGAAAAAACATAGTTTATTACAATTACCTTTAAATTCCTCACATTTCTCCGAATGTAAAGCCAGATAGTAGTAGAGATTTGGGGATTTTGGTCTGATTAAGTTGTTATTTTATATGTAATAATGAAATAAAGTGGAGGGCAGCTCAGATGGTAGAGCACTCCGTGCGCTCGAGATTCAAACACTTTAAAGGCCCTAGCATTAAAACTTAGAACACTGCCCATAAATCAAATAGCAACCGTGTGCTGCAATCCACCATACACTATCCCCCAATTCGGCTTTGGCAACCGTGAGGTCTAAATGCCTAAACCTTCTCTGGTATTTCTATTATTCAAAGTTGCTGTATAGATCCCCGTACTTCTACTTTAGCTGATAAGAAAGGAGTTCCTGTGAGACGTTAATGCTGTTAACGTAAGGCAATGAAAATGTATTAACGAATTCATACTTATACCCACAATACGTTATTGCTATTCTCTTTTCCTTATTAAACTATTTTTATTTTTACTGTTACAACCTATCAGCGTCTATCTATAATACAGTGCTAATGCCTTTACAAAAAACTACACTTAAACAAATGCGTTTGCATGTACAGTTCGCCCACTTCAAACTTCAGCCTCAAGGCGAATTGGGTATGCCAGTTAGACACCACTAATGACCATTAGCCGAGTCTCCCCCTGGGAACGCCACTGGTCACATGAGGACATCCTCCACAACAGTAAAGGATGAATAACACCGCGGAAAAGCTCTCATTTGACAGTTTTTACTGCCTTCCATTATCACGAAAATGAGCAACTCTCGGCAGGTAATTATGACCAACCCTCTATATATTAATTTCAACACCGCCGGAAATATTAGTATCGGAGGAATTTTAACTGCTCACTGGTGGGGAGCTATTTATGTTGGCAATCAATAATAGCCGATCCTTCGGCATCAATATTTTATAGGTATTTTTGTACAGTTTTTACGAGTTCTTTCATTTATGTTATTATGAGCGGCGTGCTCAGCTAAAACGATGATAAGCATACCGACGCCCTTGAGATTATTTGCACACGAAATTTTTATCGCGGCTGTTACGATACCAAAATTTTTGATAGCGCCAATTAGAGAAGTAAAATTTAATCTTGCACGATTTAACTGTACCACACAATATTATATGCCTTTGTGACTACATATTTCGATAACTAGAGTAGTTGCCTATATGTAAAGTATACCAGTAAATCAGGACCTAGACTATATTTCAGCTTTTCTAATATTTTGTTCCTGTAACTAGATTAATAAATATGGTAATGGCCTGTATTCAATTTTTTTTATTCAATGGAAACTGTAAGTAAATTAATAAATAAGGTGATAACCTACACTGCCATTTCTTTTATACCATTGAAAATGTAAGTAAATCAACAAATATGGCAATTGCCTGTAACATTTATTTCAGTTTTCTTTAATCTCCGTGGGACTTTTAGTAGATCAATAAATCGACTAATATGGTATAACCTATTTTTCACACCATAATTCCTTTGCAATGGCGAGACGCTCAGTAAATCGGGGCCTCCAGACTATATTTCATCATTTTTATTCCGTTTTGTCACTGTAGCTTCACCAATAAATAGGATCATGATCTATACTGCAATTTCTTTTATTCTACTGAACTGTAAGTAGGTCACCAAACAGGGTAGCCGCCTACAATTTATATATTTCAGTTTATTTTATTCATCTATAACTGTAACTCAATGAATAAATAGGTTAATAGACTATACTAAGTGTTTTTTATTCCATTGAACTGTAAGTCGATAAACAAACACGGCAATCGCCTATAACTTACACTTGTGAGTTTCATTTAATCCTTTGTAACTGTAACTCGATGAATAAATAGGATAAGTCTTTACTAAGTTTTCTTTTGCCTGTATCTTACATATGTGAGTTTCATTTATTCCTTTGTAACTGTAAGTTGATCAACAAACAGCGGAATAGCCTATACTTCCATTTCTTTTTCATTCCATTGAACTGCAAGTAAATCAACAAATAGGGCAACCCCTGTAACTCATATATTTCAGTTTATTGTATTCCTTTGTAACTGTGTAACAACATTATTAGGGTAATAGGTACTCCAAGTACCTTTATTTCATTGAAACTGTAAATAAAGCAACAAATACCTGCTACCTGCCTATAACCTATATATCTGAGTTTCTTTTACTTCTTTGTACCTGTAACTCGATAAATCAATAAGGTAATAGCCTACACTCCAGTTATTTGTCATTCCATTGAACTGCGGGTAAATCAACAAACAAGGTAACCCCCTGTAACGCATATATTTCAACTCCTTTGCAACTGTAACACCACCAATAAATAGGGTAATAGTCTATGCCCCAACTCGATGAATAAATAGGATAACAGTCTTTACTAAGTTTTCTTCTGCCTATAACTTACATATGTGAGTTTCATTTATTCCTTTGTAACTGTAACTTGATCAAGAAACAACGGAATAGCCTATACTTCCATTTCTTTTTCATTCCATTGAACTGCAAGTAAATCAACAAATAGGGCAACCCCTGTAACTCATATATTTCAGTTTATTTTATTCTTTTGTAACTGTGTAACACCATTATTAGGGTAATAGGTACTCCAAGTACCTTTATTTCATTGAAGCTGCAAATAAAGCAACAAATACCGGCTACTTGCCTATAACCTATATACCTGAGTTTCTTTTACTTCTTTGTACCTGTAACTCGATAAATCAATAAGGTAATAGCCTACACTCCAGTTATTTGTCATTCCATTGAACTGCGAGTAAATCAACAAACACGGTAACCCCCTATAACGTATACATTTCAGCTCCTTTGTAACGGTAACACCGTCAAGAAATAGGGTAATAGGCTATGCCCCAGTTACGTTTATTATATTGGAACTGTAAGTAATGCAACAAACGGACTAACCGCCTATAACTTATATATTTCAGTTTATTTTATTTCGTTGTAACTGTAACTCGATAAAAAATAAAGTAATAGCCTATAAGCCAGTTTCTTACATTGCATTGAAACTGGAAGTCGATCAAAAATATGGTAATCGTCTTTAATTCATATGAGTTTATTTCATTCCTTTGTAACTGTAACTCGAACAATAAACTAGGCAATAGCCTATACTCCAATTTCATATGTTCCTTTGAAACTATAAGCAAATCATCAAATAGGGTAACCTATAACTTATGCATTTTAGTATAATTTCTGTGGCATTGTAAGATGAATGGGCTAATAACAAAAAACCCTTTTCGCAGGTTCTTATTATTTTATAACTATAACTAAATCATAAACAGGTAAATAGCCTATACTTCAGTTCCTCTTCCTTCATTGAAACCGAAAATAAATCAACAAATAGAGTAACCGCCAACAAGATATATGACTAAGTTTTTTTTATTCCATTGGCACTAGAAATAGATGAATAAATGAGCTAATAGCACATAGCCTATTTTTCAGTTTTACTCCTTTGTAACTATAAGTACATTAATAAATAGAGGTATAGATTCTAAAAATGAGCTTTTGTATTTCATTGTCATTGAAATAAATCAATAAATAGAGTTAATAACCTATATTTTAGTTTTTTTTGTTTGGTTCGTTAATGATAGGGAGTTAGATTGTTGGTAAGCTTTACCCTGGGTGTTTTAGGGAGCTTTTAAAGGACATATTGAATACTGATTAATTACCATAGTAACCAACACCTCCGTAGTTTAATTTAAGAACATACGTTTTTAATCAATAATTATCGAATGGTTACAGTCAAAGACTATTTTAATAACATTACAAATAACAACTATTTGGTAATTGACTTATATCACAAGAAAACAAATCAAAATAAGCTCTGATCAACTTCCGGTGGCTTTTTAAAGAACACGAGGATTACGTCGATCAAAATCCTGCTTGGTGAGAGATCAGTACGAAGTTCGCCATAAAAATTTCTGGTCGTTAATTGCTGATAAGAGTTTATTTGGGTTAAGATATGGTTAGGAGAGGCAAATAACCTAAAATAGTAACACTAATTCCCAATTCTGCCAGTACGCACAATCTTATCACCCGAATTATCGCAATGTTGTTGAATGGCACTTTTCAGCACTCATCATGAATAACAACGTTTTGACCTTTTTTCAAGTATTTATGCAACCTGAATGCTGTGCTTTGATTGCCTTTGAAGCCGGTGCAAGTATGGAAGCCCTAGTCTTAATAAAGTGAAAGGCACAGGCTTCAGTTTAATATTTAATAAATAATAATAATTGACCCTTAAGGGTATGGATGCATGTTCCACTTACGATCTGTTTACTCTGCAATAGGTGTAAAATACCTTAATGCATATCTTGATGTTGAAATACAATAATGGGTATTTATTACAAAATTATTGCTTAGAAATACAGTGGCATTCCAATATCAAAACCCAACTAAGCAACAGCATTGGAAGAAAACGTAAAAATACTGAAATTCCTACGGATTTACATATAAATATACGGATTTCAGATATTCTTGGCATGAGCAGGGAAACCTGCCACACCAATACAGAATAAGTAAAAAAAAAAGGAAATGGAAACCTGCAAGCTTCTTCATGCTTTACATAACGTCGTATAGTAAATTTTCTAATTTCCTCCTTCAATAAGAAATACAAATTAACTTTCATTGAAAAAAATAGAAAACAATTTTTTACCCGGAACAACAGTGAAACTTTCATTGGTTTATAAAAATTCTCTGGCAATAATGAAGAGCTGCAACAAATGTCCGTCATAACGAAAACACAATTTAATATTATTTATGAAAACTGCCGTTTCCCCGTGTGAACCACGCATATTTTGAACGCCCTCGCAGAGCAATTGAAAGTTCATGAATTTCAATCAACGTGCAAGCCGAAAATACTTCGAGAAAAAATCTGGCAGACATACGAAAATAACAAGGCCAAGCGCACATGTGGTGTACTGGCACGTTATCAATCAAAGACTGGTACGTAAATAATGTTGACCTTGATAGGTTAATAAAACGTACGAATGTATTTGTTCGAGCCAAGGCAATCACCTACTATATATCCCGCCAATGGAAGCGGATGAGATGGTTATCACATCTTCCTACATATTAAACACACATTCATCTCGCTGCTGCCGGACTTCTAGCTACTGACTACGTAACAAATGTCACATTAACTGCTGGCTTTTAAGCGCGCATTAAGGCTCATGTTTAAAATTTGGTATTCTAATTGAAGAAATATGTAAGAAATTCATTTAAAAATCTATAGGAGATGCCTCAAGATACATGATTTGAAATAAACATATCTCAAATAAATAAAAACTTTCAGGTTGCTGTAGATAATAAATGTATTACTTTATCATCTAAATATTCTATATAGTGGTTTCTCCACGCCTGCCAATAGGTCACGCATTTGTAAAAATCACAGGCCTGAGCTTTCCTCGTATTTGAATGACTAACAGGTCGAAATTTGCAAAAATATTTTTAATTTTTCAAAACAGTTGAGACTTTTCCTTTTATCTGAATGAAAAATGGGTCGAAATTTACAAAAACTTGTATTATTTTCACACCAGACGTGGACTTTCCTCTTATCTATACTAAAAACTGGTAGAAAGTTGCACAAATCTACAGGCAGGTTTTCTTTATCTGCATAAAAAGGAAGTCGACATTTATTCGAATTATTTTCAAAACTTTTAAGGTTTTCCTCCTATTTAGATAAACAGTGTATCACAGAAGCTCAATTACTTAACGAAGGTGAAACCTCTAATAATGTAGTTATTTCAGCTTCAGGGGCGGAAAATGCAGTTTACCCATTAAAAATAATAGGAGTAACTGATACAAAATGCACTTAACGCTCAAAATCTTAATATATTTTTCGCAAGATCGGCGCAATAAAATACAAATAACAATTACAATTGTCTTTCCTAAAGTTACCCTTAATTTGGTTTTTACGAAGATGCGTGGAAGCCAAACTCTACCCCCTCCCTTTTGGCTTCCATGCATCTTGGTTGTTATCTAATGATATTGTTATGGAATTGTGTCAACACAAACAATGCGAAGTTAAACATTTGTGCTGTAAAGCGCATTGTTACGGCCCATTTTTTTGGTTACACCCATTTTTTACTAATCGACCCATAGCACGTGACATATATTTCTTTAATATAGTCAATCATTGTTATTGGATGACTAAATATGAAATTAGCTAGATTTTTAGAAACTTCGTTAAAATACTCCAGCATATTTAAAATAACAATCCAATTCCAAATAAATGCTTTATTTAAACAAATCAGTAAGAATTTTAACGATAATCGTAACCGCACAAATTATATATGGGGCTGTCCATTCTTTAAAGTTATATTTATACTCTCCAATTAAAAAAATGAGCCTTTTATTTCCTAATTTTTCAAAAAAATGATTATTTAGCAACAATACATTTAAGAAATGTTACGATATTAAGTTTAACATAACTCAATTTTATCTTGGTCATAGTCATTTTTCCTAGAGATCCTGGGTATTAGGAGCTATGTAGTTTTATTAGCAATACTAAGGCTGATTTTATTTATGTTTATAATAACATATCCTACAATTACCTCATACTCTCAAGAGTTGTTGAATATGTTTTCTATTATTATGATTGTAGTTTTTCGGTTAGCTAGTAGATATGATCTTCGATTATTATAATCATAAATATTCCTACATTAATTTTTGTATAGAACCGCGCAAGAGAAATAATACGAACAGAGCACGGTATCAAAGGACTATGACGTCACGAGCTCCCTCCACGCAATCTGTATAAATTACATTATTTTACAGTCAATTTGATACAATTTCTACTCGCGATCCTCATAAATATTTTTGTAAATTTGAAGTAATTTTTAATTACAACTACATGAATTGAGAACTAGCAGTTTAAAGAAAATGATCGATTTTCAGTACTTAAATGTGTATTTTATGACTTATTTTACTTATGAAGTGTTTGATTCTATTCAATTTATTATATCCGTCAAATAAACGATACAAAATGTCATTGATTACGGCCCAAAAAGTCAGTTTTAATCAAGGTATTTTATGCCATCGATACGAAAATGATATCTGACTTTGGGTAGTAATTATAAAAGTCAATTAACTTATCCGGCTAGCTTATTATGCACTGTGTATATAGTTTTTAAGAGCTAGTAGCGGATGTTGTTGTTTGTGAAATAACATAACATATCTTTCACATATTAAGTAATTTTCAATTTTCAAGAAACCACTGATTATAATTTGTAAGGTTTTTTGTTAATGCAACATTTATTAACAAAGCTATGAATAGCAATTGGTTTAGCAAACTTAACTAACAACTAAATAATAACAAATATGAGTAGACAACAGAAAACACAAAAACAGTATTTTGATGTGGGACAGTACAAAATAATCAAGAAATCAATTTAACATCTGCTTCAAATCGATTAATAAATTATGGGAACAGTCGAATACTCAATTATAATTATAGGATTCATGTAACAGTCATTTATTATGAAAACATCAAAACAGTTCCCATATTGGATGTGTATCCAGTAAATCGAATATCACGATGTAGGTTAGACTGGGTTCAACCCCATTTCCAGTGAAGTAACTAATATTCAGCCTTAGGCGGCCCAATATTAATTTAAAAATAATACCGCTACGGTGCTGCCACAGTGACTCAAAATGATTGATAATCGTAATGCCCCCTTACTTCTCCATTTCGAATTTTTAAACAGCATATATTTATAATATTCCGCATCACAAAAACAACCTAATTAAATATTTAACCAAACTACACACTGCACACTGCACTTAAAATTTCATTAAACTGTATCAACAATATATTATTTTTATCAGTAGCACACACGAGAATACTTAATTATTGATTAAAAATTTATCTTATCAATTAAACAGTGTGTTCACCTTTCGGAGAATAATAACAAATTCCTAATCCATTTATAATCGGATTTACTTGTGCAGTCTGACATCAATTTGATTGATACTGAACGGAAGATTGAAACACTGTAGCGAAGTAATAAAGAAATATACCGGCGACTACAATAATGGCTAAAGACAAAGAGTACATTATTTTTACCTTTTCTGAATTTACTCTGCTTACAACCGTGTGATATAACATTACTAGTAAGCCTATAATTTACAATATTATCAGATAAGAAAAATAATTTTAAACAATTTTCATCATAACATGGAATTTGGAAAATTACCGTCCAATGAATGACGAATGCAAAGGATAACCGCTATACAGCAATGGTTCTCAATCATTTTGAACACTTGGAACACTTTCACATTTCAAATCGTTTGATAGTACACCATAAATCAATTTACAAAATCCTATGGTTTGGTACAGCACAATAGAACAGAGAGAAACTAACAACAGAACCAAGCAAACGGCGGAAACAGATATCAAGAAGTATATGGAAGAAATGGTTACCAAAATTCTAGAAGAGAATAAAGGAAAATCTTCAGAAAAAACACAAAGCTACAGAGAAATAATAAAAAAGCCACTGGAGAGAACAAGAAGATTCTATCAAAACTTATACAACTCAATAATGGAAAATTAAAATAAAGCAGAAAAAAGTGGAAGGTAGAGCATGAACGTTAACTCAGAGGAACATTGCCACACACGTAGAAGAGAGTATAACAGGACCAAAACAAGAAAAAAACCGTAGAAGATATAATGCCTTCCAGAATTGTAAATATTAAAAGGTAGATGAGAATCTACCCAAAAAACAGCAAAACAATTAACTCATGTACAGAAAAAGGAAATATCCCCCAGGACTGGGAAAATGCCATGGTAGTTCTAACACATAGAAAAGGGGACTCACGACCTGGAAAATTATTGCCCTAGGCCTACTATCACAGATATATACATTATTTTCTAGAATACTAATGAACAGGGTGGACTTCCACCAACCAGCAAATCAAGCAGACTTCAAAAAGAGTTTCGGTACTGTTGGTCATCAGCAGATAGTTAAAATATTAACCGAAAACGTAATAGAATACAACATCCCCGTATGGTTCGGATTTATAGACTTCAGGAAAGCTTTCAAGAGCATAAAAGTATGGGCCATAATAAAATCTCCAAAAAACGGAAGAGTTGACTTCCACGACGAATATCATTAGAAAGATTAGGGTACACCAAAGGACCTAAGTTACCGTAAGACGAATAAATGGATACGAAGAATAACATGCGTGGTTGACATAGTAAAGAGAGTGGCACGCCTGAAATGGAGCTGGTCTGGCCATGAGGTATGAAAGAAAATGGGATGATGCAAAAAAGTAATTAATCGAAGACCCTGAGAAGAATACTGTGGTAGGGGAAGACCTATTATGAGGTAGATCGGCAAGGTCTATAGCTAAAACTGGACAGAAACCGGCTGATGAAGAAGAAACAATCTACAAATCTGATCTGAAACATAAAACAGCTTCGCTAATCCGGACATGCGTTTACTTCCGACACTCCAGTTGTTCGGGGACCGCTATAATTCGGATAGTTTTATGCCACTCAACTAAATAATTCAGACACATTTGAAAAAGTTCAAAAAATGTTTTATTCAGCATTTTGGACATTTTGGAACGGAAAATTTTACCACAGAAAACGCTTCTCCTAATAGATAATACTAGGAGAAGAATTAAATTTTGATACAAACACTTTACTCCCCAAGTGTACAGCAATAATACAGCCAATGAATCAGAATGTGATATATAATATTAAAGCAATTAACAGAAAAAGGTACTATCTCGCTGAATACGATGATTTAAGAAAGACTTTGAAGAGCTTCAATTTGGAGGAGGTTGTCATACACTTGCATAAATCATGGAAAACTATAACTGAAAAAAGATGTCAAAACAAGTTGGTCACGAGGACATTCGGTTAGTTAAGACAACAGTGGGAATCTGCTTCGGTAACTTCAAATTTAAACACTATTAGGCAATTGATCCAGAAGTTAGTTCTGCGGAAGTCTTTAGTGGGCAAGTGGACAAAATGAGGACATGGCAAATTTTACAAATCAAGATTTAATTGCAGAGGCTTCAAAAGCTGACGATATGAGTTAAATATTACCAATTTCGAATGCGAGTTTGTAGAAATACCTTTCATAAATACGTGCACAAAGTTGTTTGGTCATTTTCTAAATAAATTCAGTGCGCAGAAGAAAATAAAATTCCAATGCCTGATATTAAGAAGCTTGAAAGAAAAATACAGTAGTACACATGTTCTCGATGACACACGGCAGATACATAAAAATTTTATATTATACCCTTAGATCATACACATGTACATGGATAATACTACTCCATAAGAAACTAGGTACGTCACTGTTTAAGGATCCCAACAAACTTTTTTTTATCTGTCTCTTTTGCCGTTGCATGACATCCAATAATGTTGTTTCACTTGTACACTTTTCAATATTGGCGCTCGCCCAGTTGCTGTTGACGTATGGCGAGAATTACACAAATTAAACTGTCAGTGAGAAAAGTCACAAGAACACCGCATAACCTGCAAATGTGGAAACGTTTTGTGTTATTGAAATTTTTAATTTTAATCTAAAATGGTGCGAAAATGCGTTATTTGCAGTGCTCCTCAATCAAGGAATTGTTTGTTTTCATTTCCGTAGACGTAGGTAGAGTGTTTATACTTCAAAAAAGAATAATTCGAATGATGTTCGACCTTTCATCAAGAGAACATTGCCGACCAATTTTTCAGAATAATCGTATACTAACGTTAACATCCATATTTATACAAAAGTGCGTCCTATATGTAAGAAAGAACCCTAAGAACTTCCCTCTTGTAAATGATAATGACACTTACAGCACCAGATCCTGTAATAACCTTCAGATAGGTTACTATAATTTAAGCTTATACAAAAAGTCTCCAAGATACTGCTGTACCTCTCTGTATAATAAACTGCCTAGAAATCTTAAAAATATCATAAATGAAAAGACGTTTGATGGACAGTTCAAAGCTTTTTTAACGGAAAATGCCTTCTATACTTTAGAAGAGTATTTAAACCTTAGAAATAAATAAACATTATATTAGATTACTGTATTTTTTACTTTATTATTTATTTAATAAATATTTGACAGTTATAGAGGTGTCAAATAATTAATTTTGAAAAATGGTAAGAATGGTTTTGTCGCAAGATTTAAAAGACTGCGATAATTGCAGTGGTTTATATTAGTTATATTTACTACATATTTAAATTTCCCGCCGTACATCACGCGTGCGCGCATACGTAGATTGCAAAAAGGTACAGAAAAAGATGGGTAGACATGATTTATTTGTATTAGGAAGAGAAGGAACAAAAATAGTTTGTCTGTGATATCTTTACAATCTGTTGTCACATCCATGTAAATGTGTTTGATCTAAGATTATACCCCTATATATTATATTATTAAACACGCCGGCTTGAAACCACTGGAATAAAAAGGAGATCAGAAAGACTCGATAATGATCAAATTTATGAAAAATCTACTTCTCTTTTGAAATCAATCAAATGACATTGTTGGCTAAAATAAATTATTTTCGATTTAAACTTTGATGATGTATCCGTCCTTCCATGTTAGAAGTCTACACGTGTGGTACGTTGTGTCACTTGCTCGTACATTACTATGCAATAACAGGAATTAATTAAACAATGAGTTTGTGGTTGAATTTGTACACACTTTACTACAAATTGAGCTGCGTCGAGGTAAATTAACAATAAAACATTATAAAGACCGGAATTCCAGCTTTTCCTGTGGTTTTCACTCAACTGCGAGGTGAGAACGAAGTTTTTGCGTCTGCAAATAATTACAGTTGTTAATTAGAGCCTGGTTTGCAGAACTGTATTTGTGTTGCATAACACTGAAAACTCATCAACATTCTATTCGTTTTGAAGGACACCTGTTGCTTTTGCTTTGGTAGCGGTCATACGAACATGCTTTCGTTGGGAATGCATTTCAAATAATTTGCTGTTGCAACTTTACATTGTAATACTTTTAATTTAAATCAAATACAGTGGGGGCTACTCTTACACCATTTGCTATTCTTGTTTATTAAAAGTACTAAAAGGAAAAATAAAAACTAATACCTTATTATCATTACAGCTATGTAAACCACGAAGAAAATAAACATTTGGAAGAAGAAACTGACAACGGCTGGGTAAAAGGGAAACCCACTTCATAACTCAATGTTAACACAAAACGTACACACTCTGGTAATGGACCGTATGAAGAGCAACAGGACTATTTAAAAAGCCGAAGACGTGTAATGCTACCTTACTTTAAATATTTGTTGTTATAGGAAATATGAAACATTTACTAATACAGTTGCTTATATATGCAGGGCCTAGTGGATTCAAGATTGCTCCAATATATAAGACATGTCGGAAGACACATACACATTCAAAAAATTGGTTGAAATCCAAAGAAATAATATACAAGGAAGAAGGTCGTAATAGATATACAAATTGTATAAAAAATGGCCTAACCAAAGAAGGAGGTCGTTATACAAATTGTATAACCAAGGCCTCAACAAAAAAAAGAGGTCATAATATACACAAATTGTTTAAAAAAAGACCTAGCCAAGGAGGTCGTAATCGATATACAAATTGTATAAAAAAAAGTCCTAACCAAAGAAGCAGGTCGTAATAGATATACAAATGGCCTAGCCAATGATGTCGTAATAGATATACAAATGGTTTTAAAAATGGCTTAGCCAAGGTGGTTGTAATAGATATACTAACTGTTTGAGAAATAGTCTACACAAGGAAGCAGGTCATAATACATACACAAATTGTATAACAAATGGCCTAGCCAAGGAGGTTGTAATAGGTATATAAAATCTATATGAGTGGCCTGGATAAGGAAGGCGATTGTACTACATATACAAATTGTATAAGAAATGGCCTAGATCGCTTAAAATACCTACTAGATAAAAGACTAATGTCGTCATCCAAAACCTGCTATTTAAAACACATTGAATGTAGGAAAGTTCTTCCATGTGCAGATGAGAGAAAACCGCTATGAAGATAAGTTTTCCAAGAAGCGAATAGAAATAAGTTATGGGAGATAATGATAAGAAGAGGTTACTGCCAGTATATTATACGAGTTATAGGAAATATATACCAAGCTATCAACTTGACACACGAACCGAACGAAAAACTATCAACAAAAATAGTGCAACAAAGATGCATTAACATACGTGTACACACTATCCGAAGAAAATGAAAAAAAGTTAGATAATGCTACTGAAGGAAGATATGTCAATAAAGTTCGTGTAATATGGAGATAACATGTTGATTGTACAAAAACCGCAAAACGATTTAATAGCTTTCCAGATTGAGCTAAATATACAATGAATGTATATGATTGCGAAATATCCACAAATAAAACCAAAACAATAGATTTCGTATATATCTCGAAATAAGTACACGAGGATAGAAAAGGCCTTCCAATTTAATTATCTTGGCTGTACTAGACATTGATTTATATATATCAAAATATCGCAATAGGTATACGTTATGCAATGCACCAAACATACAGCTAGAATAAAAACTCATCTTAAATTCTACAAAACCGTAGCAGTCTACCCTTGTCTTTGAGAGTGACAACCGGGTACGAACTATACGGAGAACGTTAAGTAGAATCAACGAATATGAAATTTCTTAAAATATCAATATTGGATGACAATCGCACTATAACATAAAATTGTAGAAAATAAATTGGTGCCAATATTTAGAAATACTCAGGGACAGGATTCCACTGAGATCAAAAGGAATAATAGACCAAGACCAAGGAAGTGATGGATACCGGCAGAGGCCCAATACCTTACACCACAGTAAAGAAGATAAAGGTTGTAAGAAGATGTTGTCTTATAAATTCCGCTAACGTCTAGTTGTATTCCACCATTAATTTAGTTGACATTAGTTGTGTTAATATTATGATCTTTTTCCCATTTATTTTTTAAGTAACGTTTTTTAGAATAAAGTATGGAATTCTTCCGTTCCTCCTTTAGTATATCATTTGTCTGCCTTTCGACATTTTAAGAGATATCTTTTAAAATGCCATTTGACATAGACATTAAGAGAGTGACAGTTAAGTTTTCACAAGTCAATGAAACAGTCAGATTTATACAAATTAAACGTTAGTTTAAACGTTATATTACTGACCCGAAGCACGGACAAGTCGCGCTTAGGCAGTATATAAAACACATAATCTCATTGTACGACTGTAATGTCAAACTTAATTGAGTCTATGGTGATCAGTGTATCGGATGTGGTGCAATTATTCTCTGAGGTTAGAAGGCGTACAATTAGGCTATGTATTGGTTTGTTCCGTAGAGCACAGGCGCAGAAATAGTATGGCACGTAGATGAGGTAATTTTTAGCAAATATAGACAACCTTCAGATCATGACCACACCAGTATATCCTGCTATCTTTAAATATGTTACAAACATTGCTGCAAGACGAAATTTCACTATTTCAGGACATTTCAACAAATTACATAAATATTACAATATGTTTCCGTCAATTGCATATATACCCGATATAATTAAAATAACGGGCGTTCCTGATCTGAGGATTGCCTACCGGCATTTATTGATTGACCGTCCTATGGCTCCTTTTCCTTGTCTTCAAGCTGATACAATGTTACCTTATCCCAACCAATTACTCTACGGTTTACTACCAAACATGATGCCACGTGCCTGGAACTCATGCAAGCGTAAAATGAGGTTATGTTTTGTTTCCTCTTTATGAAATCGATCTACTCCTATAAAACTTTGAACATTAAATTGGGAAATTACGAAGGGTTCACATTTAAACATAAACATTACACAGCGTATTTTCAAAAACCATCAGAGTCACTACTATCATCAACCCAAGAAGAGTCCAAAAAGAATGACAATTATCATGATGATGCACAAAACTCATATTTGAAAACGTCTATTTTTCATACTTTTCATTATTCCTGTTTAGTAATAGAATAGAAGTTATCAGAAGTCATTTGAATAGCGCCATCGTGCTCCAGCTGGCTGCTTGATATTTTTCGTTCATTGTCGTGCCATCGTTGAATTGCATGCATCAGGAATGCCTCGCTGTTTCCACATTAACATGAATATCAAGTTTGCAAGTCCGATACAAAGTGCATTCCCACTAGTCCGTGCATATTGTTAACCTTGTCGCACCTTGCTTGTACCCGTCACTCACGGCTGTCTAAGCCGTCCTGAGAAATGCGTTTTGCATGTAAATTCACCGGACGCACACCACAGTAATCCACCGGTGTACCAGAATTTATTAGGTAAAGGCATCGACCAACAGCCGCAGGAGAAAAAGTGCACTGCGCCTTGTTATGAAACCCAATCCCTTATTCAACTCCACCACAGCACGTACATCAGAATTGCAAAAGCGGCATTAAAGAGCATCTTCAGAAACGTTTTCAGTATTTATGTCATATGCCCCATACAATAATATATTATTTTGAAAATCATTGTTGTTAGGATAAAAATTCTCGAAGTCAAAGGCTTCAAACATGTTGAGTTATAATTAAAACAGAATCCGCTTGACTTTCCATTTGCCCGATTTTCTGATTGGAACAGTATGTGAAGGTCCCTCGTTGTTTACTTGCATGGAACGAACGTGTTATTATTTGTAGTAAAAGTCTGGAATAGTTAATGTAGCGTTTAATAAGCAGCGTTTGTTCATTCGTTTAGATTATGAAACATTTTTCTGGACAATTTTCATATCGTAACTCAACAACTCTTAAAGTTCTGTACCATAGCGTTCTAAAGTTACCTCGAAATTTGCTTTTCAAAGATTAATAAAAATGGAGAACCAATATTATTCCATTGATAATCACGATAACTAACTTTTTAATGACTTTTTTTCGAAATATAAAGAAGTTTTTGGGATTCGATAAGTTTGTCGAAGTTTCAAGCAATCAATTCAATAAACATCCTCCGCCTCGAGTAGAATCTTAAATTTAATAAAAGCAAGAACTGTTGATTAATTTTCAGACTGGGACCCTTCGATCAACAACTTTCTTTACTGTGACTGGATAATCTCTGATTAAGCAAATGACTGGCAGTGAAATTTAAATGGGATCTCCAAGGGAGCTCAATTAATTCCAAATTGCGCGAGAGCACTCTTTATAATACGTTTCTTAAATCCATGTTTCATTGCACGATTCAAACACCTAACATAAAAAGAAGAAGATGGTTTAGTAGACATGTTTATATTCACAAATATCGAACCCCTTATTAAATTACATGAGAAAATTTGTTATTTAAATAGATTTAGCTATTTGCCACTTTATAATTAAATTAATTTTTTGATAAACTGGAGATAACTTTTTGGGGCCGGCAGTAGCGTAATGGTCCAAGTTGTGATAGCATACCTATTCGAGTCGAAAACCTTTATTCTTTATACTTACTTCTGTAAAGTCTCCTTGGTTTAGGTATTGTTTAAAGGGACCTCGGTGGAGCAGTGCGAATAGGCACGTCATGAATGAAAAGAAAAAAAAAAGGTATTGTTTAAGGGGCCACCTAGTTGTCAATGATGCGCCTCATACTAAAAATTCATTTTTCAGATATTTTCAGTTCCCTTTTTAATTTATTGTAAATACATACGTAATACAATCGAAACTTGCTAAATTGAACCTCATTTTTTATTGTTCGAACTAGAAGCTGTTTCCCAACAAAATGCGTATTCCAGTGTTAATATTTTTATATCGATAACTCGATTTTCAGTAAGTGGAACTTTTTGGTAAGTTAAAGCTACACTAGGTTTGCTATTAGTACGTATATATTTCTGTAACTCGAAGATACAATTCTCAGAAATAATTGCGGATTCGTACACCAAAGCTATAGTGATTTACAACAGTCCTTCGCTCAATAACCATTTACACTATCTCAATTGAACTTCAATAGTGTAGTATAGCATTCATTGTAGACATCGAATAGCGGGTATTTTCCGCATACTACTGTCTAGTACCAAATACATACTAAATATAAATTGCCAGTAAACATGTAACATATGTGTATAACTACATAATATGTACTTAATAAGAATTGCTAATTACTCCTTATGTAGTCTGATTTTTTTGTAAGTACATCTACGTATGCAATATAATAAAGATTAAATATGTAAATAATTCTTGAGCTTTTTTTAGTAACTCGATTTTCCGAAAACTCAAATTATTTTTGATTTCCCCTCCAATTTTCAGTATTGAGGTTCGACAGGGTATGAAAAAAATTCGAAAATTACGGTACAAAATGCTAGGAAACTTTCGAAAAAAATGATAAACTCAACACAATTAAAATAATATTCTTTCAAAAACCTTCTTAAAATAACATTCTGGATTCTCCATTTCCATTTTTCCTGACAATTACTTACGCATATTTTAGTTAATTTTTCCAAGAAAAAAGCTAGCACACTTAAAGGTCGTTCTCTGGCAAACTTACAAAACAAAATATGAGTACTTGGCAATCCTTACACAAAAAATATTTTCAGCGTATTTGCAATTGCTTGACAACGTGTCCAGATATGTATTACCATTTTTCAACTTCCTAACTGACAACTGTATATCAACGACCTCTCTGTCTGCGGTTCAAAATAATTTCGTAGTCTCTGCGTCTCTTCGAACCGAAATGAAAATTTAAACGTCTTCATAAAGTGTAAACTTCAATCAAATTCAAATGGTTAAATCAGTTTAGTTAGGTCACAGCCGGTATTTTGTTTAAGGAAATACAATAGACAATATCAGGCTGCATTTCAAATGCCTAATTTAGATCCCTTAAAATAAACCTGAATATTTCAGCTAACATATAAATCGATTACGAAATTTTACGGAATCATGACGTAAAATTTGTACCATTAATGTGATAGCTACAACGGTGTGGTCTAGATTTGGAAAAACCCGACAGAACTTTAATCTTATCGAAAACTGACTAGAAATTTATATTCGTCGCCGCAAAAAACAAGGAAATGTTGTACAACTGATGTCAATATACTAATAAATGGAGAGCTGGTGTAAAAAATAAATTCCTTTCAAGATACTATTTATTTTTTTAAACTAAGAGACAGGAAAAATCTATGTTAAAAATACATGGAATACGTACAAAAAAGCCGCACTGGCCCTTATTTTACTATCTAGTGTATTTTTTCCTAACAGTCGCGGAGATAGAAGCTTGAAAACACTGATCTTAACCACTTCTTCTTAGGGTGCTTTGTCTCTTACGAGACGTAGCGATCTTCTCTCCTATGCCTGTGTTGCGCGTTTAGAGTGCCACAGACATAGAGGACCTACAGCTTAACGTGGGCTCCGAACCACGGGAAGTGTAAACACTTCTACTCCAGAGAAGATTTACTAGGCAGAATACCTCGCTGGTTTGCCATTGCCTTGCGAGGGAGAACGGCCGTTAAAAATCCGATGTTCCGGTACTGGGAATTGAACCCAGGACCCTCAGCGTAGAAGTCTAACGCGCTAACCTCTAGCCTACGGCCGCCTCTCTCTTAACCACTAACTTTATATAATTATAACACAACAGCAAACCCCATTTTAGTAGATATCAACCAGCCAGAGTGTACTATGTTCCTGCCAATTATGACACTTACTTAGTCAACTGTAAGTTTATAAAGATCGTGCTCAAACTAAGGGCACATAAATCTAAGGGCCTCAAGGTGAGGTTATAGGAAATGCTGAGTATAACCGCTATTGTCTGTAAATAGAATATTACTATGTAGAGACACGAGTAGCTAAGGCCACTTACACTTTCTGCAGTGCATTTCATATACGCCCAGGGAATTTCATATTGTTTCAATGTTTTCCTAGAATGTTTACATGGAGTAAAATTGATGCGTTCTTGAGTTTTCTAGACAACAAATTAATGCGTTTGTTATGGTGAAATGCACTTTGGATTAAAACTATTTTGCTATTCTTGTTTCTGTTAATTTTACAAACAGGTAAATGTAAATAATTTTCTGTATGTAAAAGGCAAGAATGATACAATATATTTATGTATATTAAAATGTATCTTCGTCCCCTCTATCTAATTAAACAAGATACTCTTCTAATCAATAATACAAGCTCTCGTATTAGAGTGACAAAATAAACAAATCCGATGTGATCAGATAAATTATTTAATCTCCTAAAGTGCATTCATTTCCATTTGCCTTGTATGGTGTTACCAATTTAGGTTAAATGTAATCTTCTTCCAAATATTAAAGTTCACCCTACCTGCAAAATATATACCAAGCTCGTTTTATCCGATGAAATGTATACACATTAGGCAGAAGATTTCAATCAAGGTACACGTTTACTATAATATAGGTCAACTAGAAACAAAGGGTCTTTGCACGCTACGGATATCAAATAGATGTTGGCATGTCCGCCTAATATTTGTAAATTTATGCCCATTCGTATTTGCATAAACTATGGAATCAAATTAATATTAATAAATTGTACAATAATCTAATTATCCATATTTAACCACAAGGCGTTATGTCTTAATGCCATTGCAAAACGAATTTCCCAAGCAATATGAAACATATATCTGCAATTGGCTAGAAATAAACTTATCACACAGACATTGTACAAACAATGGTCACATGCATTTCGTTATTTAGAGACATCCCATGCATCTACGATTCTACGGTATATTTTCAGTCGGTATCAGTGAACCCCGTTGTGTTGATTTGGATTATCAAGCAAACCGATATCCTTCAAACAAACACGCTAACGAAAGTAAACTCAATTGCGCTATTTCCGTTTCGGAAACGGAAATTTCTATCCAATTAAAAACCTTTGTATCACAGACTATCTGTTGACAGTCTCGTGAAAAACTTCCATTGGGGTGGATATTATTGCAACAACAAGAGGAAAAGTTAAAAAAAAGTACATAATTTCATCCACACGTCGCAAAACGCAACATGTGTGGGTGTTGAGTTGCCAACGCATAATAAACCCGAAACCACCGGCACCGACAGGCTTCAAGAACTAATTAACTTTAATTATCAAAACTGTTTACATCAACGGATAAAAATACAACAGTAGAATCGGTTGCTTATCTGAAAGGCAATGGGTCAAGATCAAGCCACCGAGCTGTAGACGGCGATAAAACCACGTTGTTGAGTACGACTGGAAAAATATATAACAATGTTTGTAATGCCCAAGCTAGTGGTAGCACGAAAAAAACATTAATAAAGCCCGAGTTTAACAGCCTAGCGCTAGCTGTTGACATCACATGTTGTCTGTAATATGTGTTATGCAGGCATCTTCATCATCCTGAGAAACGAATTCCAGATTAAATTAGATTTTTGTGGCGCGAATCTAGAACGTGTGTATGTTTTATTGCAACAGATATTCTTTTAGTCTTTTCGTGTCTGCACACGTACCTAACTTGCTAAAGTGTTTCCTTCGGAGTTATTGCCAAACAACTCGTATGTATTCAAGTCGAACAACCGTAGGAAAATTATTCTGAACATACATTGCCCTTTACAGCTACTACGACCTACCACTAATCCCAGAGGACATTTACTGCAACCAGTTAGACTAACACATACAATCTATGTCGGATGAAATCTACGAACAAATTAATAGTTCAAAAAGCTAGCTTACAGCTGTAAAACACAATACTCAATTCTGGATTCTTGATCTAAGCCTATGGCTTTCTTTTGAAGTCTTTAAAAAGCTACGTTTCCAATCGGAGTTGATTGATTTCATTTAGTTGGCTGTCTGTGTAATATCGTTTAAGTTGTCGAGATACAAATTGAAAGAATGACGGGCGGGCGAATACCAAAGTAGGCAAAAAATCAGAAGTCAAGCAGCAAGAGACAACCCGGATGACCTCTTAAACACTGGATATCATCCTCAGCTTAAGTCCCACCAGGCGAAGACTCATGCTAATAGAAAAACAGGCAAAGCCTAAATACACTAGAAGAAGAAGATAAATTATGCAGGTATTTTAAATAACTACTGAATCAGAGCTGGGTAAGTATTCGAATACTTAGTAGTGAATACTACTTAAAATACTTTTATACGAAAAGTATTTGGTATCTCGAATACTGGGCATAAAAAGTAACTGGTATTCGAATTGATCTTATTATTCTCGGTATTCGCTATTCGACCATCATAAACGGTATTCGCGAATACTTGAACTACTTGCAGATAGTATCCGCGAATACTTTATTATTTGTCCAATACTTTCCTGCAAGTCTGAAACTGATTTTTTGATATTCCACTGGAAATAAGTACAGATAATGTTATTTTGTTTGTTATCGTCTGAATCAAAATAAAAGTTTTATTTTGTAGTTAAAGGTACTACCCAACCAAACCATAAGCTTTAGTCTTCACGCAAATGCCATTTCAAATGCAAGTATTCAAGGTATTCGTAACTTTCAGGATACTGAGTACTCAGTAACTTGAATCCTATTACTACGAAGTATTCAGATGCTGTAAGTATTTCGAATACTTTTTAAACAAAGTATTCAAAAAAGTATTCGGATACTATTTTTAGTATTCGTACCCAGCTCTGGCGCGGATTGCCCTTCAAGAATACAACTGCACAGCTTCAACCTATTTTCTTATTTTCATCGACAACTGTAGTGGTTTAATGCATACAAATATACGTATCTAATGCACGCGTAACAGTTGATTTTATTATTGCATGATTGGTTGTACCGCAAATCCGAAACAGGTGGAAAATGATATGAAATGAATGTACTGATAAGAGTTTGTTGGGTATAGGAACCACGCGTCCAAGGTCAAAAAACATTTTTACACATACATTACACGTAACGAGAGCTAGAATTGACTGACTTTACCAACTGGACAGAATTAACAATGTTATCGTATAAACTGCAATCTCGATTAAATAAGTTTGGTCGTGTTGTATACGCTTTCTTTCCAATGTTTGATGGAGATATGTTGGGTGTCTTTAAGGTGGTACACACATTTTTCTTAGCAAAGTAATACAAGTTTTCCAAATATTTCACGCGAAAACATAAAAACGTAGAACGGAAAAAAGAACAGCTAAATTAAAACGGCAGCTGACAGTTCCAAAAAAACGTGATAATGTTGTGTTATGATGATTGTGCGATTAACAGCTTCAACAAAAACACACGGACAACCCTTATTAAGATGTCAAGCGGCAAGAATCGAAAATAGGGACGAATGGAGGTATCATGGAAGAGCCTAGAATCCACACTGGATGAATAAACGTTCAAGAAGAAGAATACAGCAACCACCAAATTCCCTTTAAGATAAAATTTATATATTTTGAACAATGTAATTCGAATGCTGTTTCCCAACGACGAGGAAACTACTTCTACTATCAAAATTTTATGTATGTTATGAAACTTCATTAATTATTACATGGAACCTTTCCAGGTTTTTTAAGTAATCAAATGCTTTCCTGAAAGCCCATCCCTATAAACTGAATCTATTCTGCACTCCTTGTTGTATGTTTATGTTCTTCAGTGATATTTTACATACCTTTACCGGTTCTATCTTCTTTAAATTATCACTCACACGTCCTAATTGTATCTGTCTGGGATCTACCAAAAGTTACTGCTGGTATTGCATGATTGAATTCCTTGTTATATCTTTGGGCCATATAATAGCCTACTATTTGTGTCAACCCCTTAATTTTAATTGATTTAGTAACAGAATTTTCTTTTAAACTCGTTTTTCATATACCTTGGTGCCCTTCATACTTTAAATAGGAATACAGAAGCTCGTTGTCTACTAAGAAGTACTATACCTTATTTTTCAGTTCAGTCTAACCTTGGTCTTATTTTTCTGTACTGGATAAAACTATAATAAGCAGACCCCTTATCAATCCTAAGAACTATTCGTCCTAAGTCTTTAGTAATAATAATTAAAGTTTACTGTTTAAAGTAACCTGAACTGAATAACTATAATAAAATCAGATAATACGGTTCGATCCTGCATGGTAAATGACAGAACTCCCAAGTTAGCAAGAGAATGGAAACCGACAGAAAGAAGGAAGAGAGATCAGATAATACGGTTCGATCCTGCATGGTAAATGACAGACCTCCCAAGTTAGAAAGAGAATGGAAACCGATAGAAAGAAGGAAGAGGGGTAGGCCAAGTAACTTTTAACAAAATGACTCGATGGGCGAACACTTTAGAAAAACCTTCTAGGAAACAGAAGGCATAGGCAGCACCCATGAAATCGGAAAGAGAAGGGAATTACAAAAACTACCCCGAAGCGGAATATCTAGTTCACTTTTCTTATTTAAGGGAAAGTTTATGCATACTGCAATCGAAAGATAATTAGAATAACCTTACTGAAAGTTACCTAACAACCTTAACTATAAACCTTTAGGTCAGTTTTTCAAACAATGGTAGGTGTGCAACGCAAAGCTGTTGTTCGAGGTACGCCCATGGTGTTTTTATTTTGAAATGTTTTTTATTTGCTACATAGCTATTGCCAATTATGAAAGCAGTACCTACTTAAATTTCAACACGTAGTTATGTGAGTGCAGGTAAAATAGAATTAAATAGTGGGATTTATGTACCTGTTTTGTAACTATTTTAAAATTATTCTACTTACCTAACCCTTAAAGGATTGCTCTTTTAAATATTTGGGAGCAGAGTTACTACCTGTTATAAGACGGTTTAAGGAAATGGAGTATGTATTTAAAAACCTTTGATCTTTTGCCACTTCCTGAATCATTAGCTAATTCCTGAAAAGTAACCTTAAATATGTAAAATCTACATTGGCACAATCGTAAAACAATTCCTGCATATGTATATGTATTTCCTTAAATTCTTTCTTTGTTCAATCTTTAATTAAACTTTCATTTGTAGATGGACCTGTATAAAATATACCTCCTCTATGGAGGAGTATCCTGGGCATTTCTAAATAAACACAGATCCAAAATAAGACACCTAAGAAGAGCGCTTGGTAAGGCAAGAAATCATAGAACCAGAAACAGCAATATAATACATAAACTAGACGAGCAACCAGCAAACAATGAAATAGAAAGAAACAATTATGAATGGATAACACAAGATACCTCGTGAAAGTCTATGAAATAACAGCAGAAGAAAGAAAAGCTGGAGACCCCAGTTCAACGGGAAAACAACATCAAGGAGACGCCTAGGCACTAAGAAACAAGAACATCGAGGAAGTCGGGAGAATACCGAGGGACCACAACATCTGTAGGTGTTGGACTGAAGATCCAACGCCTTAGGGCATATATAGGAATAGAGAAAGCAGAAGAGAAAGATGGTTCAATTTGAATTTGGTCATAAAATGGATAGGGTCGCATCTAAACTCAACCTGATTCCATGTAATTTAATTTAATAAAATCACGGTAACTCGACTTAAACTAACTTAGATTATGTAAACTTAATCCATCTCAAGCTAGTTTCAGCAAACTTCACTCATTCGAAGGTAACCTAACTCATCTTAAGTTAATCTAACCTAGCTTAAAAGTTAACCTAACTTCTCATAATTTCAAGTTCATTTAGGCTATCTTAAAGTGGAGTGAATGGAGAGAATGAAGGTAAATTAACTACGAACGACTCGCCTAGATAACCTAACTAATTCCTGAAACGCACAACTTCGCTAAGAAAGCACGACCTACATAATACACCATTATATTGTTAAACTATCCTTTACGGATTCTTAAAATTAAGTAATCTTGCTGGCCCAAAGCATTTTATTCTAATTTAATGACCTCTAATCTTTACAAGACACACCTCTAAACAACTTTATGGCTATCTCTATCCAACCTACAAAAATAAATTATTTAATTTTGCCTATTAGTTTTGTATTGGTTTTTCAAATTCTCAAGGTATGCTCAAGAGCTCTAACCACTTTTTATAGCGTCTCAGAGTCAGCAACATAAGTCACGTTGTTTATAGAAAAAACGAAAATGAATATTTTATGATTCTTTCAATGTATTCTAATTTATAAACCTACACAGAACATAATTAGATAGTGCGGACAATTAACATAACAATTTACATTTAAATTATCTCTAAATCACCACATTTCAATTGCGAATAAATCACACTGAAAGGCTTATAAATTCGACCCGCTTAGAACTTTTGTAATTTATTTGACCCATTCTTTACAACTAACAACAACCTATCCTCTTTTTTTTAGATCAAAGGCGTTACAGAATAGGATAAAGACGGCCATTCGAGTATCGGCCATAAACAATATCATAACAGATGTATAGCAACTTATAAAGTTGAAATTGAAATAGAATTTTGAAGAAGGAAGTGGGAGTTATTTGGCAAAAACAATACTATTCAAAACAGCTATGCGGATATTATTTGTTAATGATATACAGGGTCGCTGTTAAAGATGGAAGCAAAGCTTTCTTGCTAAACAAATTTAGATATAAACCTTAGATATAAAACTTGAAGATTAGAATTTGCAATCAGTTAATATAATTTGGGCAAGTTCTTCTAAACTTTCTCAAAAATCCAAAGCGCACAAATCAGGAGACCGAGCGGGCCACTCCACCTTTACTCTTCTCCCAATCCATCGTCGAGGAAAAGTGTCATCTAAATAATTACGTACTGCAAGTATGTATAGGGTATAATTTGAGTAAGTTCTTCTAAATTTCCTGGCTTATTGGCCCTATAAAAAACTCCAAAACGGACAAATCGGGAGACCAAGTGGTCCACTTCATGGTTGCTCTTCTTCCACTCCATCGTCGAAGTAAATTGTCGTCTAAATAAGTAGGTACCTCAAGTCTGTAGTGGGGAGGCGCACCATCCTGCAGATGTTTTCGTTAACTGCATTTGAGTTCACAGGGTTTGGAAAAAGTTGAATAACTCGAGGAACAACATTTTCTTAGAGCAGCTGAAGATACTTAGCAGAAGTAAGGTTCCCCTTAATAAAATAAACATATTTTTCTGAGGTCGCTTTCCATCCAATGTGGGTTAGTATCAGACCAGTACCTACAGTTGTGTTTGTTAACGAATGAAAAGTAGCTTCATCTGAAAATACAATCGCAAAACTCTTCAGTCTTCAGTCGAAATCGTCATCCGCCAGTTCCAGCACTAAATGTACTTTATATAGATTAAATTTGGCTCTGCATAATATCTTATGACAGAATGTGTACTTATAACGTAATTTAAGGAATGTTGTTGCACAGACGTTCTAGGTTGGACAGGCACATACAGTACTGTATCTAGAGAACATCTGACCTTATGGTAGTCTATAGGACTAGCTTTTATACTACCAGTTTCAGTAAATCTTTTTAAAATTTTACTTACTTGATTTACAAAATGGGTTCCGACCTGGATGTGCTGTATTAAGTAATGAACGTACATTTTCGTGAGTTCGCCTTCTGCGACCATACACAAACATCACAGGAATTTCTATCCGTTCCGTTTCTGTCAAACGGTCCATTTCAGGAAATCAAGATTGATTCGTCTCTTAATACAATAATTGCAAGAAAACAATAGCATTTTCTTGTCTCCTACTAACCCCCATACTGATGCCGGCCTCGGTAGTCTAGTGGTTACCGCATTTGCTTTTGGATCCAAGGATTGCGGGGTCGATTCTAGTGGGGAAAAATCTATAACCGCGCCATCTGTCGGATAAGAAGCAAAGCCGTGAGTCCCATGCCACTGCGATGTGTGACACGTTAAAAATAACTACTGGGGTTGGAACTTCCTCAGATAGGCAAAATTCGTAGTTAGGGTGTACAATAAGCCAACGATGTCTGCAGTCCTTAGAGATGCTTGGAAAACTGCGTCTTGGATCTCGTTAAATTAAACAACGACAACCCCTTATTGAATGTATTTTCTTTATTTCTGACGTTCTGTCAACGATATGGCTCCTAAATTTAAAGTACAATAAATTAGACAGCAAAGTATACGGAAAACCTTTTCGAAATTTTTCTGTGATATTTTCTCATACACCTTTGAGATGGCTAGAAAAAGCAATAATAAGTTTTCTAATAATGCGCTACATATATCAAAAATCAAAATGGTGGCAGCGCTCAAAAATTACAAGTGTAACAATTTTTGTAAACTATAAAATCAGCAAAATAATTACAAATTCTAATCGTCTAATTTTCAAATCCATATTATCTAAAGCAGTTTTAGCACGAAAGCTTTGGTTCGTTCCATTTCAAACAGCGACCATGTATTTCCATTTAACCTATTTATTGCGTTTGGTTACTTCCGAAGAAGAAAATATCAATCATAAATTATAGCTAGTAAAAATTAATTTTAAAAATATGCGGAATTTTTAATAACTCTCATAAAATTTCAGGGAACATTCTACCGAAAGTCGTAACATCTAGCAAAAAATCGACGTTCTTTAAAAACAACAACGCCAACGCATTCATTTAAGCATAAAACTCTCAGCTAATGTTAATAATTCCGGCCATTACTGCGCGCAACTACTTCACGATATTCGCTTTCTCTGCAAATGGAAATTTCAATCTAATTGGTTGGCTGTTGAAAACAATTAACCTAGACTCACATAGCGCTGTTCGCATACTCGTAACAAATTAAAGCACGTAACTACACTTCTTTGTAATTTAGATATGGCTTTACCTTCGACAACAATAAAATAATTACACTAGTTACTGTCTCGTTACGAAGTGAAACACTAACTCTGAAATAGCTTCTACAAAATAGCTTCAGCGTTAAACTTAGCAAATCCCCTAATTATCTGCTTGCCTATGGCCGAAAAGCAAATATGTCGCAGAAAAAAGTAACAGTTTAATAACCTCGTTTGACCAAGTCCTGCAATTTAGCACAACCGTGACAATTACGTTGCCGAATTCTGTGCCAAATTTGAAAACCAAAGCCATCAAAATAACCACCGGGGCAGAAAATGAAGACTTTCCAACCGAATGACGTACGTACTTGCGTCGTAAAATAAAAATAAATCAGTTTGTTTGATGTACAGGATGCTGTTTAAAAGTTTTTCTCCCGCTTCACTTTCATCTCGTTTACAGGGATCTAAAATGTGCTTCGTTAGGAAAACATTATTTTCTTCAAGCATGAGCTTTTTCAAGAGAAAAGTTATTATTTTCCTGCTAAATCCTGAAGACACACTTTCGACATTTTCATTTAACGAAAATCAACATAACTAATTATTAAAATTTAAACGATGGCGGTCAATAAATTACAAAATCATACGATTCCATCTTCTTAATATAAGGCGGCCACGTGCCTGCAAATTTGCAAATTGAATACTGTGTAGGTCTTCAAGTTCATCCAACACTTAACACAGTTGCCCAAGACACACAAGAACTTAATTGCGATGTGGAGGTTTAATTCGAGGAGTTGCTTGAAACAGGGGCTAATAAATGGCACTCCATTAGAAGGAGTTCAATTTTGTCTTTGAAAATATTTGAATTTCCTGGGGATCTTCGATTGCGGGCTTGTTCTCCAATGAACGGTATGCGTAAACGTCTTCATTAAATTTCCCAGTGCAAATGAAATTATTTTCCTTTAAATACGCCGCGAAAAAGATTTCTTCGACGATTACGACCGCGTATAATTAAATTTGAATGGGCGGAAGAGCGGAGCCACGCTTATTACAATCAAGGTCTCGTCTGGATCTCTTCACCGTGAACGCTTAATAGGATTAACATTGAAATATGTACTTAGGTTCTACGCTAAACATTATTTGCATGCGTGCAAAATTGGAATCAGGAGGGAAAGTTAAAGAAGTGCCTTACCTAATGGTAGCCTCTTGGGCGGCCTACGTTCGGAATATTTAAAAATTACAACCGGCAAGTTGAAAAAAGTACATCGTCTCTGACTACGCATAGCTTTGTATTCTAGCAAGGCAAACGCAAGGACGCAGAACTTAAAATATTAAGAAGGTTGTTTCAGAAATATCCCAGAGTCCAATTGTAAAAATAATAAACCGACACCTGATAAAAAAACATCCGGCCGAAAACAATAACGTGGCCGATTTACGTTTCCATTGGTTTCGTTTAGTGTCTACAACGTAACCTAAACGATAAATGCCGAGGGTCAATGAAATTCCAAATATATTCCAAATGGGAGATGAGGTTACCGGACCTCGATAACATAAATCACAGTGAGCTAGCTATGCAACTGTTATCGGTGCATTCTGTTGTTGTGCATGTAGTTGACCTAACGAACCAGTGATAAGTGATAAACCCAATACCAATTGGTATTACCTTGATTAGTTTAATCTTTCTCAGAACGCGTTTCACATCAAGTCATTGCTGGAAAAAAAACATTTCTTTACACAACCAAATATAGTTTTTCTGATTAATTCTTACCAGTTTTTGTAATATTGACTATAACATCGTAGCTGTAAATTTATCTTGTACAGTATATCCACTTAAACCCACCCCATGGAAAAATAACAACTGCTTACCTAGTAAACAGAAATTGGAGCCTCCCTTCCCCAAAAATGTATCTTATTTACGTCGACTAAAACGCAACGAAATATTTCATTTGTTAGAAAAGCATGCAGTATTACTTGCGGGAACAACAAAAAAAATGAAACTTAAAACTAGAAATCTTTGGTAAAATTCTGGAATAGTAAGCCCATTTCGGAATAACATAAAGCATGATGTTATAAGCCAGTGATTGTTTCAAATTTTCCCCTTTGAAGACTTTACGCCGTCTCCTTTCACATGTTAATTGTTTATTGGATAATAGGCGAATGCGGTATATGGTGGTAGCTCAGTTGGTGGGGCGCTCGCTTTCTGAGTAAAACGTCGATTCTGGCTTGGGTTCGAAACCTAAGCATTACTTACTTTCTTACTTACGCAGCGGCGCTACAGCCCATATCGGGCTTTGGCCTCCCCTAGCTTCGTCTGCCATCTGTCTCTGTCTTCTGCCCATTTCCTCCTTCATAAAAATCTTGTCTGCAACCCACCACCCACAATTTCCCAATACGGTTTGCAACCGTGGGATTTTAATGCTAAAAACCTTCTCTGGAATTTCTGTCGTCGGATTCGTTACACTGTAGGTCCCCGTGTTTCTATCTTAGATCTGAAGAGAGAAACACGTGGCAGAGAAGAGGCCGATGCCCAGCAGTGGTACAAAAAGGCTGTCAATGAGTGAACAGACGAATTTATAAGCCAATTCGGTATCGCTGTCTCGCGCCTCGCCTTTGATATAACTCGCTTAAGATTTGTCATTTCTGTTTAGAGTTAGAGGTGCAAAAATGAGTGATTAAAACTTGAACACAGAAGCCTCATAAAATTTCTATCGAAAGAAGGGAATAATAGCAAAATAGCCCGTCCTATTTTCAAGTTAAATTTTGGTGTAAGCAATTGAAATGGGGCAGGGAGTTCATTGAGGATGACCCAAAGTGCAAAAGACCCCTTGAAGCACGAACACAGAAGACTATAAAGAAAGTAAAGAAAGATTTGATTTTCACTGATCTCCCGAGTGACAGTTTCTGTTATTGCAAGAGAAACAGGTATATCAGAAACATCTGTTTTTAACATCCTTCATAAAGATTTGGGAATGAGCAAGTTGTCAGCACGGTGGATTCCCAGGCTGCTCCCTCCCGAACAAAAATTGTGTAGGTGACAAATTTGGGAGGATAATTTAGCGGCTCTATCCAAACAGGAGGACCTCTTCTTCAAAATTGTAACTGGGGATGAGACCTGGGTGCACCACTGCGACCCACCGACCGACCGAAGCAAGAGTCCATGCAATGGTTTCATAAGGGCTCTCCACCACCCAAAAAGGCGAATACGCAATTCTCAGTGGGAAAAGTGATGGCCCCAGTTTTCTGGGATGCTGAAGGGATTTTATGGGTTGAATATAAGCCAAAAGAGTCTACAATAACAGGGAATGTCTAAAAAAAACAATCAATTTGGGAGCAGCTATACGCGAGAAAAGATGTCACAATTTTGCCCAGAACTCTGTACTTCTGCACAACAACTGCAGGGTGCATAAAGCCCGAATCGTTAAAGAAGCAATTGATGAATGCGGCTTTGAGGAATTACAATATCCACCGTACAGTCACGACCTCGTCCCCTGTGACTATTATCTCTTTTCAAAACTCAAAAAACACTTGAGAGGTCGTCGCTTTTTGTCGAATGAGGACTTGAACAACTCCGTGGAGTCGTATTTTGCAGCGATCAAAAGAATTATTTTTCGAAGGCATAGCGTCATTAGAAAAACTTTCGAATAAGTGTATAAGCGTTAATGGTTCCTATGTTGAAAAATAAATTTTGTTTGTTCTCTAGCTTGTTTCCTTCCTGCTTCATACTTAGGTAGATAACATAAAAAAACTCCCCTCGTATGTGTACTTCCTAAACCAAAAATATGCACAGTATGTAATTACTCCAATTCAATGCATTGGGTGCGCTGTCTTTTCTAATTTAAAATCCATGCTAAAATGCTACTAATTGAATACTTCCCAAGTTAAAGGATTAGATTTTATCGGCTTAAACTATTTTTGAAGTGGAAGTCTATAATAATTAATGATCATATTGAAGGTATTATTAAATACCTACTCTAACCTATTTAACTCGATAAGCATAACCTCGGCGTTCGCCCTCGTTTAATTTCGCCCCACGAAACATCTTCGACCTCTGTACTATCTATCCAACTACAATTTACAAATGTAGTATACATACTGTATACTACTAAAATTTACGATATCAGGTTTGAATGAAAAACAACGAAAATATTCATTACTAAGTGCAACTATTTAAAGGACAGAACAACCTCTTAAAAATAAAAATTAATGTAACAAAAAATAAGAATGTCCTAATGTTTGCTATGCAACTTACTCTAGAAGTGTGTCCAGACCCTTTTCCCAACCACCCTGAATACCGAATTCCAACAAGCTCAGAGACAGACAAAATGCCAGTTTTAGGATACTTTACGCCACTAATTAGATTTGAATTATGAAATCTTAACCTCCACTACCCTTCTCTTTATTGCTGTTCAAACAGCTGTAGCTTACAGGAAAAGGAATTTGCCCTTAAATATTTGTCATGTATGTCAAAAACACCCCTGTCTGTTACCATAACAGTCACCTTAACAAAATTTCCTCTCGCAAATTAATGCTTCGTGTAGTCTTTCAACCTACCCCTACAATTATTAATCACGTCTCGACGCCCCCACGCGAAATTAATTATAATTGTAACTTAATTAAAGCAACCTTGTACAGTACTACTCAGTTTTGTAATTGATTATATCGAAATTGATGTTAGGCGGTTGGAATGCAAGTAATGAACCTTTATTAATGTTGATGCGATGAATGACATTGAAATGATTGTCAGTTTCTAGAGTACGACAAAGTATACACCATTCATAAGACGCAATTAGTCCTATGACGCTATGATAACGGTAGAAAGTTGGGAAGTGAAAAATGACTTTATTAACCTTTATTGTAGCGTTTTGCAATTTTTGGCCGTTTTAAAGTTGATTTTTTTATTCATTCTAGTAACTAGTTGCCAATAGAAATTAATAAATCTGGTAATCTAGTTTTAACTGCACATGCGAAGTTGCAAAATAAACTTAATCTGCTTCTGTTTCTAGCTTAATTAATACGAACTTTAGAGGAGTTACTTACTTCTCGACAGTAAAACAATTGAGTTATTGAAAAACCACAAAACTGTGACATTTTCGAAAATATAGGGTCGACATTTTTAAAGTCCATTTTTCTATTCTTTCGACTATCTAATGCAATACAATTAATACATCTACTAATCTACTTTTGCAAAAAATACTTAATCTGCTTCAGTTTCTAGCTTCATTGGTACGGACTTTAGATGGGGTGCTTACTTCTCGACTATAAAACAATTGGGTTATGGAAAAACCACAAAACTGTAGTATTTTAGAAAATATAGAATCGACAGTTTTAAATTCCATTTTTCTATTCTTATGCAATACAATTAATAAATCAAGTTTTAATTGTGCATGTGAAGCTGCAAAAAATACTTAATCTGTTTCAGTTTCTAGCTTGATTGGTACCTACAGACTTTAAATGGGATACCTACTTCTCAGCAATAAAACAATTGAGTTATGGAACAACCACAAAGTTGTAGTATTTTAGAAAATAGAGGGTCGACATTTTTAAAGTCCATGTTTCTATTCTTTCGACTATCTAATGCAATACAATTAATACGTCTAGTAATCTACTTTTGCAAAAAATACTTAATCTGCTCAGTTTCTAGCTTCATTGGTACGGACTTTAGATGGGGTGCTTACTTCTCGACTATAAAACAATTGGGTTATGGAAAAACCACAAAATTGTAGTATTTTAGAAAATAAAGAATCGACAGTTTTAATGTTCATTTTTCTTTTCTTATGCAATACAATTAATAAATCAAGTTTTAATTGTGCATGTGAAGCTGCAAAAAATACTTAGTCTGCTTCAGTTTCTAGCTTCATTGGTACGGACTTTAGATGGGGTGCTTACTTCTCGACTATAAAACAATTGGGTTATGGAAAAACCACAAAACTGTAGTATTTTAGAAAATAGAGAATCGACAGTTTTAAAGTCCTTTTTTCTATTCTTATGCAATACAATTAATAAATCAAGTTTTAATTGTGCATGTGAAGCTGCAAAAAATACTTAATCTGTTTCAGTTTCTAGCTTGATTGGTACCTACAGACTTTAAATGGGGTACCTACTTCTCAGCAATAAAACAATTGAGTTATGGAACAACCACAAAGCTGTAGTATTTTAGAAAATAGAGGGTCGACATTTTTAAAGTCCATGTTTCTATTCTTTCGACTATCTAATGCAATACAATTAATACATCTAGTAATCTACTTTTGCAAAAAATACTTAATCTGCTCAGTTTCTAGCTTCATTGGTACGGACTTTAGATGGGGTGCTTACTTCTCGACTATAAAACAATTGGGTTATGGAAAAACCACAAAATTGTAGTATTTTAGAAAATAGAGAATCGACAGTTTTAATGTTCATTTTTCTTTTCTTATGCAATACAATTAATAAATCAAGTTTTAATTGTGCATGTGAAGCTGCAAAATAAACTTAATCTGCTTCAGTTTCTAGCTTCATTGGTACGGACTTTAGATGAGGTGCTTACTTCTCGACTATAAAACAATTGGGTTATGGAAAAACCACAAAATTGTAGTATTTTAGAAAATAAAGAATCGACAGTTTTAATGTTCATTTTTCTTTTCTTATGCAATACAATTAATAAATCAAGTTTTAATTGTGCATGTGAAGCTGCAAAATAAACTTAATCTGCTTCAGTTTCTAGCTTCATTGGTACGGACTTTAGATGAGGTGCTTACTTCTCGACTATAAAACAATTGGGTTATGGAAAAACCACAAAATTGTAGTATTTTAGAAAATAAAGAATCGACAGTTTTAATGTTCATTTTTCTTTTCTTATGCAATACAATTAATAAATCAAGTTTTAATTGTGCATGTGAAGCTGCAAAATAAACTTAATCTGCTTCAGTTTCTAGCTTCATTGGTACGGACTTTAGATGAGGTGCTTACTTCTCGACTATAAAACAATTGGGTTATGGAAAAACCACAAAATTGTAGTATTTTAGAAAATAAAGAATCGACAGTTTTAATGTTCATTTTTCTTTTCTTATGCAATACAATTAATAAATCAAGTTTTAATTGTGCATGTGA
>JABXWE010013319.1:0-22982 GCA_014611495.1 Limonius californicus
ACGTAACGGAACCAAAATATAATTTTCGAAGAATGATTTGATTCAAAAATTCGATCTTCTAAATTTTCCATAAATATATTAGCTAAAAGTGGAGAAATTGGACTTCCCATTGGTAAACCGTTTTTTTGAAGATAAATTTTATCATTAAAAATAAAATAATTTTGATTAGTACAAAGTTCGAATAATTGAATCAACTCATTTCGTTTTGTTAATTCAACATTTTTGTTGATAAAAATATTATTTAACAAAGGAATACACTCTTGAGGAGGTATTTGTGAAAACATATTGGTGACATCGAAACTAACTAGTTTGCAGTGTGGTGGTAAACCTGATCTACGCATTATTGCTTTCCCTGTAAATTTTGGGCTTGCTGTGTAAAAAACTATAAATCAGAGTAAGTACGCACTGTAATCCGTTCAGTTATTTTGTTTATGAATGTGAATTTATGTACCTATATATACATAACGGGGGATTTTTTTTGTGTAAGACTGGATCTATACATATATATATACTTTTGTATTGATAAATGCGAATAATCTTATTGGATCATTATATTACTTGGGAACTGTATATTTCTATTGTGTTTTATTTTGTCTTGATCGATAAGTAGAAAACAGATTGGAGCAGAATCGCGATTTAGCACAGATTAGGAACGAAAAGTCAAAATGCAAATGCCACCTATTACGATAGGAAGCATAAAAAAGCGACTATTTACAACGTAGGGTATTATGTTATAATTAAAAATGTCGATATCACTCCCGGGGTTAATAAGAAATTGATACCCAAATTTAAGGGACCCTACATTGTAAGAAGTGTTCTCGATCACGACCGATATGCGATCAGGGACATGAGGGCTTTCAGGTGACCCAGATACCATTTGAGGGGGTTTATGGTCCCGATCAGATGAAACACTGGACTCTAGAGTAAACTGTTCGTGATTACGTGTAAAAGGCTTTTTTTTATTTTCTAAATAAGCGCCCACACTAAGAAAATTTACAAAATCCCGGGATGTTGTATATGTTAAAATATTCGTTAAATCAAATGAATAGACTAGCGAGAAGACAAATGCCGTAAAAAAATATTTCAAAAGATTTATGAAACAATTTTTGGGGTCAGAAAACGACCCCAGCAGTACTCTAAGGGTTAACTTAGTTGATATTAAGCAGGTTATGTCAGTTAGTATCAATCGGGTTAATGTACCAGTGAAAAAAGAGATTGAAGGTTTTATAAGCTGGTCGGGCTAGGTTAATCGGACCTTTGATTTTCATATTTTCTTCCGTAATTGGAGTTCCAGAACTAATATGAAAATACGTTCTATTCAATCATACCAGCTTGTATTTTCACAATTAGGCGTTAATATAATTTCAAGCATTCACCATACGGTAATGTTTCATTTAAAATATCCTATGAAACACTTAATTTCATTTATCGCCGAGATTACGAAGCCAAGCCGGGATTTCGGGCTCGTCTGGGCCGCAGCGAACCGCTGATAACCTGGTTTCGTTCACTGAAGCAACGAAGGCAAGGAAACCATAAACAACTTCCCAAGCGAATTAAACTAACCCGTACAAGTAACAGGTGACAATTTAATCATATAACTTGTGTGAACACTGAAAACGACTCCGATTAGTGGTTTTGTGGGTAAATTTTGATTACCGCATTTAAAATTAACTGTCAGCTGGCAACCATTTTGATTGTTTACTTAATATACAGAGTACAACCACAGCTCGCCGCAGGCAGCCTCCTGAGAACACGGGCGCAGTGCCATCGAGGCAACCTACGACCCAGTACTAGAGGCGTACCTACCACGATTTGGCAGACACTATTACCTAGTCCGAATATTATTACTTCTATTCATCACATTACAAAATCAAATACATTTTAATTTATTGTAACATTTAAATATAATAAAACCTGTTATAACTATTACAATCTTACTGGATGTTATTGTAAACTTCTGGCTGGGAGGTAAACCCGGCACCTGTCCCAACGAGGATGGAACGTTACAACTTGAATAGTCTATCGCCTGTATGAATGCTCATATGCAGTTGCAAGTTGCTCTTCTGCACACTTTCGTAGTCACATATATAGAATTCGAAGGGTTTTTTTCTTGTATGAGTGCTCATACGCCCTCGCAAGCTCTTCTTGTGTGCACTTCTGAAGTCACATATATTGCATTTGAAGGGTCTCTCTCTTATTCGAGTTCTAATATGATTTTGCAAGCGATACTTATTTGCATTTTCAAAGTCACACACATTGCACTTGAATAGTTATTCTCCCGTATGCGTTCTCATATGTCGTTGCAAGCCAGTCTTCTGTGCACTTTTATAGTCACATACATTGCATTTGAATGGCTTTTCTCCTGTATGAGTGCTCATATGCCCTGACAAGCTCTTCTTGTGTGCACTTCTGAAGTCACATATATTGCACTTGAAGGGTTTTTCTCCTGTATGAGTTCTCATATGCTTCTGCAAGTCACTCTTCTGTGCACTTTCATAGTCACATACATTGCATTTGAATGGCTTTTCTCTTGTATGACTGCTCATATGCAATCGCAAGCTCTTCTTGTGTGCACTTCTGTAGTCACATATATTGCATTTGAATGGTTTCTCGCCTGTGTGAGTTTTCATATGACTTTGCAAATCATTCTTGTATGCACTTTCGTAGTTACATACATAGCACTTGAACGGTTTTTCGCCTGTATGTGTTCTCATATGCCCTCGCATGTGATTTGTTTGTGTACTTTCATAGTCACATACATTGCATTTGAACGGTTTTTCTCTTGTATGAGTTCTCATATGCTTCTGCAAGTCACTCTTCTGTGCACTTTTATGATCACATATATTGCACTTGAAGGGTTTTTCTCCTGTATGAGTTCTCATATGCTTCTGCAAGTCACTCTTCTGTGCACTTTCATAGTCACATACATTGCATTTGAATGGCTTTTCTCCTGTATGAGTGCTCATATGCAATCGCAAGCTCTTCTTGTGTGCACTTCTGTAGTCACATATATTGCATTTGAATGGTTTCTCGCCTGTATGAGTTTTCATATGACTTTGCAAATTATTCTTGTATGCACTTTCGTAGTTACATACATAGCACTTGAACGGTTTTTCGCCTGTATGTGTTCTCATATGCCCTCGCATGTTATTTGTTTGTGTACTTTCATACTCACATATATTGCATTTGAACGGTTTTTCTCTTGTATGAGTTCTCATATGCTTCTGCAAGTCACTCTTCTGTGCACTTTCATGATCACATATATTGCACTTGAACGGTTTTTCCCCAGTATGAGTTTTAATATTTTCTTGCACGATGCACGTTAATGGAGGCTCTATTATTACATGATCTTCATTATTACTAGAGATTTCAGTCTTTATATCTAATTCTTCATGTAATGACTCCAGTTTAATCGACCAATCCTTATTATATTTAGCATCATGTTGTAAATCGGAAGCTTCTGAAGACAATTCCCATGTTTGAATCTCTTCCTGTTTTACTGTAACATATGTACCTACATGTTAATATGTGGGTTACTAAATATTACATAAGTACTTAAACTAGTAGAAAATTATCCCAGTTTTAAATAACAATCAAGAAATAATTAACATTTACCACACATCATTAAATCACTAATATTTGGTCAATTTTATTGGAAGTTTTCATTTTATTACAGTTGCTACAAATACATAGGCAAGTATTGTAATTGATTTTAGGTGTCTAATGCAAATTTGCTTTACTGATTGACAAAGCAAACAATCATGTTGTACCAAGATTTAATCAATTTTATAACAAAATGGACGTGAGGGCTCAAAAGATCAATTTAGAGAAAAAATACGAGGAAAGCAAAAACAGAACTAAAAGGTGACCTAAACACAAACAACAGCCGTATAGTACAATTAATAGAAAATGTCTAACCAAATCAAACATGAATAAACAAAAAATTAGCCGAACAGGACATAAGGTTGAATAATTTCGAAAGAGAACAAATTACTGTACGGTCTTAAAATAGAAACAGCAAACCACTTTAAACTGGAAAAAATGGTCATAAAGCCAGTAAATGAGAAATTGAAAGTAAAATATGAAGCACGGACCTGGAAGCGATCCGCCCACTAATAGTAAGCACGATAAATATGAGACTTAAATATCAAATGTTTGAAAACAAAAACTACTCAAGGGATCAAAAATAATAATAGATGGCTACCCGAAGAATATCTTACATGTGAGAAAATACTTACTTCCATTAATGTATTAGCTCAGAGAACCAGGAAAGCACGCAATAATCAAATACAGCTCACTGATCGTCGAAAGCAAAACATGGAAGAAAATGACATACAACAACAAACTAAAGAAGAAGAAGACAACCAACCGCTTGAGAGATGAACAAACCGAAAACAAAAACAAACCAGGAATGGTGCAAACTCTTTAGGCTCCTTATCCTACAAAAATATCAACATAACAAGTGGTAAAGGAAAAAGAAAGTTACATAAGGAACAGAACATGGACCTTGGGCGCAAGCTCTTTCCAATATCGGGAAGAATGTAGCAATTAAAACCAACAGAAGACATCCAAAAGAAGACGACACAAGCTACCAACGGCCACGGGAAAAAAATTCAGAAATAACAGAAGAAACAACACTCTTCAGAAAGTTGTTCATTGGGGGAGTAAGACACCCGACCCCCTTCGTCCAACATAAAAGCACAAAATTGCACACTCGAAGGAAATATATTACACACTTAACTTGAAAATATGTACAAAGAGAACTTTAAAATCAAAAGAAGGAATGATAGAAATTGTATGTGACATCATAGGAATGGCAGAGGCATGAAGAGAAGGTGAGATAATATTATAAATAAAAACGGGACACATAATATTTTAGAGGTAACAAAGGAAGGCAGAGGAGGCTTAGGATTCTGGATATACCGAGTTGTTCATTAGTACGTCAAAGTCCAATATTGACATTATTAAATGATTTGGAAGTTTTCCTTTTTTTTTTAGGTGATGTACTGCGAAAATGCACATATTATAAAAATATTTATAAATATACAGGGTGATTTGCTACAGCGGAACACCTTCAAGGTATTATTTTTTAAATAGACCACCATGTATATATTTTACACTGTCAAACTCAGCATAATATTGTTTATCTACTTTGATTTAATAATAGGTCCATTATGATACCGAAAACAGTTTAATAATGGAGGCTATTATTAAACTGTTTTTGGTAATAAAATCCTCTATTATTAAACTGTTTGTGGTAACTTTTTGGTTTTTAAGATTGGTGACATTTGCTTTCACTTTGGTCATAAAACGACAAATGTCAGATGTCGAATATACATAACCACAAACTCTATCAGAAATTTTGAATTTCTACATAACAAGTATCTCAAAGTAGATAAAATAGTATATTATACGAGTTTCATAACGGGCATTGTAGCACTTGTTCCATTGGAGCACTCCTCGCTACGCTCGTCGTGCCCCAAACCCACGCGTGCTACAATAAGCCCGTTATGAAACTCGTATAATAATATACTATTTTCCAACCATATCCTGGTTTTTAATTTTGGATGAGTTTTGATCGGCATAATGTTTAACAAATTAATTCGGTACGTGAATATTGCGATTAATTATTGCAGCCAAGTGATGTACTAAAACGACACAACCACCAAATATTAATTTTATTATGCATGGTGTGCAAGTTTAACTAATTTCAAAGAGCTTTTGTCAATTTTTTCAAAAGAAACACTGTGTATTATAACATTTTTGAATTGTCACGTTAACTTTTACTTTTTCATTATAAACCTCTGAATATTTAAGAATATTTTTAAAATGTGTAAATTTTGGTAATATATTACTAAAAGAAAAACTTCCAAACGATTTTATTCATGTCAATAACGCACTCATGAACAACCCTGTATAAGGAAAAAAAGGAGATGATAAAAGAGTTTTACAGCCATTCAGACAGACTAGTAACAGCAAGACTAAAAATAGCCAAAACAAGACTATTCGTAATCTAAGTTTACGCAGCAATATCTTCGGCTAGAAAGGAAGAGACAGAAAAGTTCTACAAAGATTTAGAGGAACTGATAGATCGAGAACCTATAATGTCAAATTATATTCTAGTAATGGGGGGTTATATCAGTAAAATAGGACAGAAAGAAAAGGTGAAAAAGGTGACGGGACCGTAACAGGTCCATATCAACATGGTTCTAGAAACGAACCAGGAATGGCCCTAATTTATTCTGCTATAAAATATAAACTTTATATTATGAATTCCTTTTTTAAAAGACGGAGCAGAAGGAGATGAACATGGAAATCTCCAAACGGAATGTATAAAACGTTACGACTATATTCCTAGCAACAACAAAGAAATAAATATAAAATACAGAATAGTACGATCTCTGATAACCATAAAAATGGACAAAAAACTACAAACGTTTAAAAAGCAAAGAAATAAATCCAGTTAAATACAGAGAAAATCTTCAAACAACTTCTAGGCCGAAGACGTACAAATAATAAAAGAAAAAAAGAGTACATAAAATGTACAAACACATAGAACTTAGGCTGAGAAAGGCAAGAAAAAATGCACAAGGTCAGCAAGAAACTATCAAAGAACAAAAATGGTCAGATGCAACTTAAAAGTCAATAAAGGAACAAGCAGAACTGAAAAAGACACCAGGAATATTAAATAGAAACGAATGCTGCGAAATAAAGAAATTAACTAAACGAGAAATAAGAAAGGACATTACAAGAGTAAAAACAAAAAATTCAAACTATAATCGAGGAAACAAGGTCGACTAAACAAATGAAAAGGGAATTAACTAACGCCTGAAACTGAACGACTTACATAAAATTGACAATAACAAGATAGAGTGAATAGAGGATAATGAAGTGATGAACAATGAATGTTCAGCAATACAAGAACTAACATTAGCCATAAACAAATTAAACGACTGGGCTCCAGGAGGTGATGGTAGAACTAATAAAAAGATTAAAAATGCAACACCGGAAATGCCCCAACTCATTAAAACATTGTTCAACGAAATCCTAAGAAGAGAAAAGTTAGCATCCCGATGGAAAAAATCCATAAATAATATTGCTATTTAAGAAGGGCAAAAAATAACTCACACAGAATTACAGATCAACCAGCTTATCTCCACGTACATGTAAACTGTTCCCGACCATAGTCAAAAATAAGATTAAAATTAAGTTAGATATAACCATAAATATACCGTTTGTTTCCACCTCACTCCGAGATAATTTTTCGTTGATTTTGGTTTGATTCCAGACATCGCATGTAGATTCTGTAAGGTTTGATAGCGAAATCACACTGGTAACATCGAGTTTAACATCTTCATTCATTTCAGGTAAGCTATCCATGTTGATATACACACGTGCTGCTGTAGTAAACAATTCAGAAGTACTAAAATGTAAATGAATAAATATAACAATATATCTCACCCTTATAGTAGAAAAGAGTAATAGTAAAAAATATTACTAGTGTTAATCAAAGACTTTTTTGACAACGCTTTATTATCTAGAACAATTCTGAGGTCTGTCAAAATATTCCTTTAGGTTAAAGTAACTTAAGAAGTGTTTATGTCATTTGAACTACTTTCCATCCTTATACAAGATGAATCAAAGAATTGTGTACAGTGTACAGGTTACAACAGTTCACAGATCAAATGAGGGGAAATTTAAATTTTTGTAGCTTCAATCTTATCTCAATTTACTTAATATGTAAGAATTAGAATAGAGTTGCCTTTCGTTGAAGTATTTGTTATACAGGATGACCATCAACATTTGGATTGTTATAATAAATCCTGCAGTCCATTCTTCCGGTATTATCTCTTCTTTCCATATCTTGTTTAGTAAACATTGAAGCATTTTAACAATTATTTCCGCTCTCGCCTTGACTAACTCCCCAATGATATTGTCGGTAATCGCAGCATTATTATTTTTCAGTTTTTTATGGCATTCTCTATTTATGTTGTTGAAATTATTCCATTATTCAGATTCAGCCCAACAAATTTCGCATTATCATCGTTGGTAGCTTTAACAGCGTCACCGTTCTCGTCTTATTTTGTATAAATTTCCTTAAATTATTTCTTCCAGCTATTGACTATCTGCTTCTTTGCTTTAAGTACCTTAGTACTATCCCCCGCTTTTACGTGCATTGTTGACAGATCTGCTTTTCCTGCAATTTTTCATCTTATATAATATAATATCTTCAAATCATTCAATCTTACAGACTGTTCCGCTTCCTTCAGTAATTCTTCTTGTTGTTGTCTTGTTTCTTTCCTTGTACTCTCTTTTATATGTTTGTCATTAATCCAGTACTGTTGTTCTAGTTATTCTGTTCTCTTTTGTCTAGATTCCATTAGTATTTGTTTTAATTTACCTCTACTTCGATTAAGAGTCCCACGTATTTTTTATCATCCATCATTTGTTATTTCTCTTTCTTGTTCATATTATTTTTTCTGTTGTCTTCAGGCGCGTATCCACGGGGGAGGAGTCTCAGTGGGCACGCGCCCCCTTTTTGTTTTAGGACATTTACATTTATTAATACTATTTTTCATAAATAATAAATACCTTATGTACCTTATTAATTGTATGGTACTAAGGATTGTTTTAATTACCTAACATTGTTTATTTTTAGTAGGCTGTAAATTTCGAAATAGTTTACACAATAGGTACCTAGGGCTGTATTGGTGGATCGCCGGGCCTGGCATGCCTGGGTGGTTTATCTTAATCTCCTTACGAACGCACCTGAAAGAGATTGTTTACTTATTTTCTTTAATATTACTTGCCATTCTAAAAATTGCAACTCAGTTTAGTAAGAGTCTAATTTCTAAGGTGTCAGGTTGTGGTAAAAGTTGACAAAATGAATATTCGGAATTTTTTCAGTGATAATAATAATAAGAAAAGGTTTCGTGGAATGTGGAACAATGACAGTGGTGATGAACATATAGCTGGTCTATCATCAGCAGATGCCGCGGAGTTAAAAGGTAAGATAAATTTCGTTTAAATTGTTATGTTCATTTGATTTTGCCGATGCCGATTAATGTTTTGTCTATGCGCTTGACCTGCCCTTGAAGGGAGTCCTACGTTGATAAATTAAGGGAAGAAGTGGATGCTAGCCCCTGGGAATGAACTGACGTACTTTCTTTTGGGATACCGGGTTGTTAGCAGCTTTCTTCTGGTAAGTGAATACATTGTTTCGTTTTTGTTCAGGCAAAAGAATCTTCGACTTGTGTCGGATTGAAAATATTAGCAGAGTCTCAGCTTTTTGTAAAGACAACTCGGTGAAATTGTTCTCTCGACTTGTGTCGGATTGAAAGCTCTCAATCCCGTGAACGACCGTCTTTTGAGCCGTTACAAGTGACCATCCCGTGCAGCGGTGGAGATCTTGGCATCTGAAGTTCCCGTCTCTTCCTCTCTCGTCGTCAAAGAAAGTCCTGGCTCGTAGCGTTATCTCCATTCGATCCAGTCTTCGGGGGTTTGCCTGCGAATTTTGCCTGCTTCCCGAAGAATCTAAGAATATCCCAGTTGTGCTTCTCTCTACTCCTATACCGAACAAAGTTAAGGTAGGACAAATTGTTTTTGTGTTGTGAAAACTTCTTCCGAGTGTCATTTTCAAGTTTCAAGTGTTAAACCTTTTCTTTAATGCGACGTAAAGCGACCTTCAGCCGCCAGTTATAAAAAAAATAAAAACTCTCTTTTGAACTTTTTTTTAATTAAACCCTAAAATATTATATATTAATTTATAAAACAAAATAGTGTCACCTTGCTAAACTATCTCCCCGAATAAAAATTAAAATTACTGCAGGGGCAACTGTTCAATTTAATTCAATGGTTTGTCCTTCAAGAAGGAATCGGTTGATATATTTACAGTCACTTTTTTTGTTAACTATAACGTGCAATTATAAATTATAATTTTTTTGTGAACTCAGACGTCAATGGCCGCGTAGATCTCTTCCAGTAAAGTAAATATCATAAGCCACTGGCGGCGAGCCTCGGTTCGAACGTTCCAACAAAATCTTGTATTAAACTATAAATATTATCATTTTCAATGTAGCCTTTGTTCTTGTATTGTGTCACCTATTTCAAATAGTAGAATTATATTTGTCTTAAAAGTTACCATATCTTTCATTTTTATGTATTTTTACTTTATTGTGTGCATGAACTTTGTAATAATTATATACATAAGGAGGCACCATAAAGGTGAGTTCGATTCCCGTAAGCTGCTGGTTTCTCAGCCTTCCACGCGAACCTGCAATCAGCTGTGATTTGGAAGGTGGCGCCTACTAATTTTGAGCTACCCTGTACAGAACTAAGCAGATTTCCCTCCCGTAAGCGGTTTCCGTGAACCACGCTTCTTCCTCTGAACTAAGCCGAAGGCCTTTTTCCATCTATCCTGTTGCGGGGCGACGAAAAAGCTCGTTTGGCCCGTAACAAAGTACTTCACAGTTCTATAGTGATTATTTGAAATTTATTATTTAGGAGCTGTAGGTACAACCACATACGCGCAAATCGTTCGAGCATCGGCAACTGATGGTACAGGAACTATGGATGTGGAGTAGTGCGGATACGCACTGCCACTCGAGGTCACAACGAAATGTCACAATTTGTTAATTTATTTACTGTTGAAAATTATTGCCTTAAAATGTATTTTTTGCTACAGTTTACATTAAATTAAAGCGTTTTCTACCTCAGAATAACTGCTGCAAACGAACTCGGCGTGTGGGACACTTTAAATGTGATGCAAGACATTTCTGTATTTCCCGATGTTCCTGCTATTAGGACCGCGTATCAAAATGAAATTTTAGGAAAATTTATGACAGTCCTTACTCACGAGAAATAAGTTTCCGTTTGTATTTTCAAACAATAAAACAATAATTCTTTTTTAATGCCTATTTTATATTTTAAGCCTTTGAAGCGTTACTCCTTCTATCCCAATTTGCCCCACGGCTAATCCCACTTTGCCCCACCAGTAGGGAAAAGTGAAACTTATTTCACCCGACGAAAAAAAAATAGTTAACTCAGAAACTGGGCGGAAAAGCATACTATCCCGGCCCATACGGGGATACGGCGCTCCGGGTGAGCGTACGACCCAATAATAATTGTATCTAGAAGCGAAACCTCGCTAGAATTTTGTGCGGGCTTTTCGGCTGGTCGTTCCTCGGACATCAACCGTCCCACTTCGACGAAGAACTCTTCATCGTGGAAACTCTCAGGCGCGGTATCAGAACATCCCTGGGCCTCCGAGGACGGTTCGCCTGGTTTCTTTATTGTGAGCTAAAACAGACGGTTAGAAATTCGTTGTCGGTCGATGGTGCTCACAAATGAACGGGTTTGAGATCTTTGACATGAACTCGCGGAATCCGCTTTCCTGCTGCATCTTTTAATTGATACACCACTGGGGAAAGGATTTTGGTAACGATATAGGGACCAGAGTACCTGGGAGCTAACTTGGCTGCGAAGCCTTGAGCTGCTGAGGATAGATGGTGTTCCTTCTTCATTACTTGGTCACCTATGTGGCACCTCCAATCTCTTCGACGTAGGTTGTAGTGATGCCCCTGTGCGGTGAATGGTCTCGCTATGTTTACGCGGACTAGCTCAAACACTTCTTGTAATTTGCGGAGTCGGGTTTGGTGATTTTCAGGGACGGTGTCGCTTTCAGGGTCGGTGTCTTCTTTGGGTCCCTCTAATTCTCGGCGGAGGGCATTCGGTATTTCTAACTCTCTTCCGAAATTTACGAACGCGGGAGTGAAGCCGGTGGACTCGTGTTGTGCCGTGTTTATGGCAAACACCAATTCGGGTAGGTGCTGATCCCACTTACGCTGATTATCCTCGCAGTATTGGGCAATCATCGTCTTCAGCGTCTTGTTAGTGCGCTCCACGGGGTTTGCTTGTGGAGTGTACGGCCGTGTGAAACGGTGGTCGACTCCAAACTCTTTCAGGAGCTGGCGGAAGGTACTGCTTTTATACTGGGTGCCGTTGTCGGTGATAACGGTTCGAGGAGTTCCAAATCGGGTGAGGATTTCCTCGGATAGCGCTTTGATAACTGCTTGCGCGGACGCCTTACGGATGGCTCTGCACTGCACCCACTTAGTGAACCGGTCTTGAAATACTGCCAGGTAGCAGTTCCCTTTCGAAGACCTCGGTAATGGTCCTACCAAATCAGTGCTGACGGTCTCCCACGGCTGGCGGTTGGCGGAAGGTTGCATATGTCCAGGTGGTCGCTGCTGCAAAATTTTATAGCGCTGGCAGGTTATACACCTCTTCACATACTTCGCCACTTCGCGAAACATCCCTGGCCAGTAATACTGTTTGGCTACCCGGGAGATGGTCTTGGCTATCCCCATATGTCCGGCGGTTGGGACGTTGTGGTTCTCCTGTAGCACCCTTTGGCGTAGAGGAGTCGGTACGCACAACTTCCAAGGATCGGTGAATTCGTCGTCCTTCAGGCTGTTGTCGTAGAAATGTCGGTACAGCTTGTCGTTTCGGATGGTATAATCGGGGAAGTTCTCAGGGTTTTGGGTCACTTCTTCAAACTTACGCTTATACCAAGCGCACTCCGGCACGTCGATAGCACACAATTCGTGGTCGGTAGCCGCTTCTGCATCTGGCAACGGTTCGCTGGATAACACGTCTGCGACACGGTTAAGTACTCCCTTCCGGTATTTAATCTTTTGCATTCGGGGATTCTGGGGTCGGTATCGCTGTTTAATTGGTGTCTGGTGGGTTAAACGGATTTGATGTGCTACCCGCTGCGTAGGACCCTTGATACCTTCGAACAAGGGTAACTCGGTGTCTAGGAATTCGGAGAGCCGACGCTCTTCTTGATTGGTGAGGGCGGTCAATGAAGTGGATACTTCTTGAATCATTCCCACTGTCACGGCACTGTTCTTCTTAATGGATACTATACGGTTTTCCAAGAACACATTTCCGGTAGCCAGGTTGATGTGGAACTTCATGGATTTCAGGAAGTCCATTCCTAATAGGACGTCGGACACCATGCTGGGTATGTACTGGAACGGATGTGTCTTTTTCTGGTGATCGACCTGGACTGGGATGTTATATGTGCCTTGCACGCGCACGGTTTGACCATCCAATACGGTAGCTCTTCGGATGCGCTGCTGTTGTTCGGGTATCTTCAGTTGCTTGCAGATGTTAGCCACCTTAGGGCCTATGTTGGATAAGACGGCTCCGGTATTTATGAGGGCTGATAACGTGTAGTTACCTATTACTACGGCCAGGTATGGACGGTTGTCCCCTAATGTGGAGGCGGTTTGGGTCGGGAGCGGATCAGACCTCCTTACTGAGTGGCTCCTTTCCCGTTTCCCGGCTGCTGGCACTTACAATCCCGGGAGAACACTCCTTTGATTCCACATCTGGAGCAGAAAAGATTCCTAGGGTTTCTACAGTGCTGTCGGTAGTGACCGGTCTGGCCGCAACGCCAACAAACGTTCTCGGTCTTTTCTGGCTTTGATGTGATCGGTACTTCGTTAGATGTGGAAGCATATCCACTGGTCTTCTTTGCCGGTTTCGGTTCTTCTTTCGCGAATACTAGTTTGTTGGATGGTACTGGTGGTGACGGCTTGATTGGTGCGGTGGCGGTATTGAATGGAGCGGGCTGGCGTATGTCTTCATACTCCTTGACCGCCGCCAATAAATGATCTACGGAGCTGCAGGCGGTTCTTTCCATTCATGTACCTTTAAATTGGTGCGGGGTATCGTTGCTGCTGGCGATACCGGTGTCGGTGGTGCTACTTGGGGTGGCGGCATCGTTGGGTAAGTTTGGTGCGCTGCGGCTGCACACCGGTGGCAGCGCTGGTTACTGTGGTCTGGGTGTCTAAATCTATAGCGGGTATAGACACGGGTGGCGGTGCCTGGTATATTGCTGCAAACGGAGGAAATTGCCATGGGGTACCTGCGGTCGCGGGACCTTTTCCTGCGGAACTTCTTCCTGCGGAAATTTTTCCCCGCGGCACTTTTTCCGCGGAACTTTTTCCTGCGGAACTTTTACCGCTATTACCACATAATTCCTTATGGATGCTATTGAGGAAGTTTCCCTTGGTATTGAAAGATATAGCTGCTGCCTTGCATCTGACCTCGTATGAATTTTTTTATGAAAAATTTATCCTCTTTCCACCAAAAAATTTTGCCACTACAGAATTATAAGTTTCCGCTGAATTAGTATCGACGTCGTACAGCAGACTCCACGTATTATCTGCCAACCTTTTGTTGATGATTCTAATAACGTCAAATAATACAGGGCGCAGCTATAAGAAAGATTAGAGGGAACTGTTTGTCGCATATTAAAAATGACCTGACGATTGGCAATTAGAAAATTTCTGTCAAATTTGGAGCTGTACGGCTACTTACATATATCATAATCACAATCAGCATCATGTCTACTAAAATATTTTTGTGTATATCCATCGTTTTCTGTCACACTTATTTTACTTCTCTTTCCTTCTATTTCATTGCTCTTATATCAAGTCATCCAATTCAAAGTTATCCTTAGCAGCCTATGGAATTACAAATCATGTTTGAACCTGAATCTAGCTCAAGCATGGTTTTTGTCTTTAAATTTGATCACTTGATATTTAATTATGGATCCATCGGTATATGCGGAACTATAAATTTATTTACGCCTTGTTACGGAATGCAAAATTATTTAACACTTTTTCTCTGTTATAATTAACAATCACGCTAGATAGATTTGAAAAATAGTTCACCTTGTATACAGACAAAATTTGGCATACGAAATAGACGATAGTAAAGATTCCAGTTTCGCAGCTTAGTCATAAATATATTTAGTTGTAATCCCAGAAAATAGAATAGCCAGGTCAAATTCTTCAGACGACAAATATAGATAAAGAGATAAGAGGGTCATAAGCTGTTGTCGTCATCGTGCAGAGAATTGCAATGGGCTAGGTGTTACGAGTTGCCTATATTAATTTCTAAAAGGCGCAAACAAGAAATCAGTCAGCTCTCCTGAGGGGCCTTAAATAAACATGGTTGTCAGCTTTAGTTTCTTGATTGTTCCTTGCTTCTATCAGTTCTATCAACAAATTGTTTAATGCTTTAAATTATGATTTGATGGTGATTTTAGGTTGTAATAGACTGATGTATTGATAAATTAATGATCTTATTTAAATATTTGTGGCTATAAACTAAATATAAGATGTTAAAGGTGATACCTCCAACAGATCCGTGTGAGAAAACTAAGCCTCGGAGACAAATTCTGTAATAGGTTTTTTGTTCAGAAAGCATAGGAGAACACGAAGCTTTAGTGGTAATTCTGGGACACCCTGTATATGTATATGATATATATTTAACGAAAACTATAAAAAAATGACAGATTTTTTAAACTTTTTTATGAAATTTTTGCGTCGTATTTGCGAATGGTCAGAAGTCGAGGTTGGTCGTAATTCTAGAAGTGACGGTACTGCTATTGCTTGAAAACCTCTTATTAACGGCACATTTGTTTAATTTTAATATGTGGAAATGATTTGATATTTTCACAATTGGCTTAGATAAAACGTACTAGAGACGGACTAAATACGTTGAATCGGCCCGGGCAATGCACTCATAAAATTGAAAACGTTTCAGTGAGAATTCTGTAACGCCGGCCCTTGCGAAATCAATCCCGGTCAACCAGTTCATCACTAAAAAACCACAATTGGAAGTGCTATTTTTTATATTTTTGTTATCTTTTTAGTACCGGTGGCCAAATTCTAAACCCTCGAAGAAACAGGCTGTCGATTAATACTTTCGACAAACAATTAATATTAAAAAAGAAAGCAGAAAAACACTGTGCAAAAATATGTACTTTTAACATTTTTGTTAATATATTTACAAATACACATTTTTATAGTGGCGTGGCGTTTTCACTTTCATGAAAAAGAATACCTTCTTTTTTTCTCATTCATTCATACTACCGTTTCGAAGGATTGCTTTTAAATACATCCAAGGCATCTTAAAAAAGGGCACGACAAAATTGTAATAGGTTTATTTAAGAGCATAATAATCTTGTATAAAAATTGAAAGTAGTTCAAATGGCACAATCCCCTCAAAGTGCATAACCTAATATTTTGACAGATTTCATAATTGTACTAGATATTGGTGTTGTTGAAAAATATTTGATTTTACTAACGCTAATAACATTTTGTCTATTACTCTTTTCCACAAGAAAGGCGAGTAATATTCGTATATCGACTTTACAGAATTACATTTTAGTACATTTCAGTTGTTTATCCACCTACCGCCCTAAGATTATCAACAGGCAGATAAGGAAACAGAACAATTGCTTACTGCAGACAAACGTGTGCATATCAGCATGGATACAGTATTCGATGTGAATGAAGATGTAAAAGTTAATGTTACCAGTGGGACTTCGCTGTCATATTTTACAAATTCTACATCCGATATCTGGTATCAAATCAAAATCAAAGAAGAATTATCTCAGAATGTGTTGGGAACGAACGGTAACTTTGCATTATACACCTACAATCAATTCTAAGCAAGTAAACGATAATAAAAGAGGTTTACTTACATTTCAAAAAACTATTATAAGAAAGTTTCGGTATTTCTACAATCCATGCCAATGTGATTTATAGCAACTCTAATAATATGAAAATTTCCATTAAAATTTACCAAATATTAGTAGTTTAATGATTGCAGTAATTATTAATTATTTCGTAATAGTTATTTATTAAAAATTAAGAAGATTTAGGAGTCCATTTAGAATGATTTTGAGCTAGTTTAGTTACTTATATAATATTTAGTAACTCACATATAAACATGTACGTATGTTACAGTAAAACAGGAAGAGATTCTAACATTAGAATTGCCTTCAGAAGCATTTGATATAAAGCATGATGCTAAATATGATATTGATAGCTCCATCAAACTGGAATCATTACATGAAGAATTAGATATAAAAACTGAAATTCCTACTAACACTGAAGATCATGAAATAATAGATCCTCCATTGAACTGCATTGTGCAACAAAGTGCTAAACCTCATACTGGGGAAAAGTTATATACATGCAATGTATGTGACTATGGAAGTGCACGGAAGCCTGTCTTGCAAGCACATATGAGAACTCATACAGGAGAGAAACCCTTTAAGTGTAATTTATGTGACTTTAAAAGTGCACACAAGAATAGCTTGCAAATGCATATGAGCATTCATACAGGAGAGAAACCATTCAAGTGTCATTTATGTAACTATAAAAGTGCACACAAGAATAGCTGGCGAAGTCATATGAGCACTCATACAGCGAAGATATCGTTTAGGTGTAATGTTTGCGACTATAAAAGTGTGCATAAGAATAGCTTACGCTTGCATATGAGCACTCATACAGGAGAGAAACCTTTCAAGTGCAATGTTTGTTCCTATAAAAGTGCAAACAAGAATAGCTTACGCTTGCATACGAACACTCATACAGGAGAGAAACCCTTCAAGTGCAATTTATGTGACTTTGAAAGTGCACACAAGAAAAGCTTGCGAATGCATATGAGCACTCATACAGGAGAAAAACCCTTCAAGTGCAACATATGTGACTACGAAAGTGCGCACAAGATTCACTTGCAAAGGCATATGAGCATTCATACAGGAAAAAAACCCTTTAAGTGCCATATATGTAACTATGAAAGTGCACACAAGAATCACTTGCGAAGTCATATGAGCAATCATACGGGAGAGAAACCCTTCAAGTGCAGTATATGTGACTTCGAAAGTGCACACAAGATTCACTTGCAAAGTCACATGAGCACTCATACAGGAGAGAAACCTTTCAAATGCAGTATGTGTAACTATGAAACTGCACATAAAAATAACTTGCGAGGTCATATGAGAACTCATACAGGAGAGAAACCCTTCAAGTGCAATATCTGTGACTTTGAAAGTGCACAGAAGAATAACTTGCGAAGGCATATGAGAACTCATACAGGAGAGAAACCTTTCAAGTGCGTTAAATGTGACTATGAATGTGTACGCAAGATTACCTTGCAACGACATGTAAGTACTCATGCAGAAGAGAAATACACTGTTTGATTACAAAATTTATAACTGGCAGATTGTAAAGTTTAACTAATAGATTAATTTTATTATTAATAGATATAATTATTTTGAGGCTTCTGTTATGTTAATTGCAATATTGTTCTTTTGAAAATGTTTTATGCAGTAGGATTTCCCATGTGCCTGTAAGGCAAGGTGACCTTTTTTTTCCAATTTAAAACCAGGACATTTAAAATGGGTCATACAGCAACACTAATGGAGTAATAGTCAAATAGTTGCTGTCATAGAATTTAACATAAATTGAAAAATATTGTGGGATATGCTTTATGCTTATCTTATTTTTTTGTCTTTAAATGAAAGAATGCAATAAAATGTATTTCTTTTATTTATATTATTGAATTTAAAACTAATTTAGGAAAGAAACAAATATTTGTTATGGATATATTAGTACATATTAATTATTAATTGGGATTTTGGAATCAACATAATAAAAAAACAAGCGTATTAGAAAAACAGAATGGTTTTAATTAAAAAAAATAGATACAAAAGTATTTAATGTACATTCCTAATTTTGCTTCTTATATTTTTGTGAAGAGTGGATTGATTTTAATAATAATAAGTTCTCTTGGATTTTTTTTATATAATTCCATACCAGCTAATTAGCAAACATTTCAAAGTTTCATCATGTAATTGGGTTTCATCACTGGCCCACAATTGCTCATCAATGAAAAAACAGGGTTCGGCAGGTGCATTGGTTTTTGCCAACATTTTTGTAGAGAACATTATTTTCATTGAAGACTTTGAATATTTCAACCCATCTGTTCGATACTGGCACAGAATTTTGCCTCCAGGGAGTAATTAATTTTTTCATCTGTAGTGCAGTGTAGGACAAAGCATGTTTCATCAAAAAGTTCATCTTCTACTAAATTGATTTCAGAAAAATGCTGAAGAATGTAATCACTGCAAAACTTGAATGTTGTCATGAGTAGGTTGAGTGTTTAACGAAATCCAATTGAATTTATCAGCATGCTTAATAGGTCCTTCCCATTCCTCTAGATATTGAATACATGTCTCATAAAGGTTTTAATACGCCTTCTTCCTCTAGATGTTTTAAATTTTGCCGCATCTGAAGCGGTTAGTAAACGCTTCTGTCAGCTAATTTTATTTTTAAGTAGCTGTAAATATTATTAGTTTCTATTATAGAAATGTCCTGTCTTTATATTGTCAAAATAGCATTGTAGAACATTGATAACACGTTATGCAAAAAGTAAAACCAAAACTCTGTCTCTGGTTTTTCAACATGATTTGTGATATGTAACGTTCGTTTAGTTTTGCCGCTTTATAGGAATTAAAGTTTTATTTTAATAGCCGCTCTTGGGTCGATTGCTATTTTATTATTTTTGAAGATTAAGTTAGGACAGGTCACTTTTGCAAAGCCTCTGAAAGTTTCCATTGTTCCGCTTGAGGTAATTGTAGTCTGGATATGCCAATCGAAAACAGTTCTTGGAATTCTTAGTTGGCAGAATTGTCGAAGTCCCACGTGTAAGAATTTTGTTCTAGAACAATTTCGTTTGGGTGAGAGTTTTTGCGGTAGGGGGAATGCCAGTGAACGCTAGCTTCTGGGAGTGGACGGACGTGGTTTTTGGAAACCGGGTTGTTGGCAGCTCTCTTCTGCTAAATGAATATATCGTATCGTATATATTGCGTCGGATTAGAAGCCTTAAACCCCGTAACAGCTTTCTTTGAGCCGTTGCAAGTGACAATCCCGTACAACAGCGGATTGCGGATTTTGATTCCTGAAGTTTCCTTCCTTTTTCTTCGTCAAAGAAAGTCCTGGCCCGTAACGTTGTCTCCATCGTGATCCAGTCTTCAGGGGCGTGCCCGCGAATTTTTTCTGCTTCCCGAAGAACCTAGGAACACCCCAGTTGTGCTTCTCTCTACTCCTATACCGAACAAAGTTAAGGTAGGACCAATTGTTAATTGTATTGTGAAAACTTGTTTAGTGCAATTATAAATTGTAATTTTTGTGAACTCGAACGTCACTGGCTGCGCAGATCTGTGGTTAGTAAAGTAAATACCGCGAGCCAGGGGCGGCGAGCCTCTTGTTCGAACGTTCCAACTACCCTTGTATTAAACCATAATTATTACCATTTTGAATGTGATCTTTGTTTTTCTATTTTGTGTCACCAATTCTAAACAATAGAGCTATATTTGTCTTAAAATCCACCATATCTTTTATTTCTGTTTATTTTTATTGTATTGTGTGCATGAACTTGGTAAGCTTTATATACAGGAGGAGGCACAATAAAGGTGAATCCTATTCCCGTAAGCTGCTGGCTTCTCGGTCTCCCACGAGAACCTGCAATCAGCTGTGGTTTGGAAGGTGGCGCCCGTTAGTTTTGACCTAGTCTGTACACAACTAAATACTAAAATTATTATTTGTCAGAACATCTTAGCGTTAGTTCCGTAAAAGAGCGCAAGCGGCTCTCGGATTCAGGATTTGCCTCGATCTCCCACTTAAAACGATTTGAAAGTTCTGAACTGAGAATTTTGAGACGTATAAAACTCTACATTTTCTGTGTTTTTTTATAATTACACAAATGGCAACTGTTGAATGTGGTTTCTGTGCCCTAAATGCCCAAATTCGGTTAATTTTATTGGCCGGACCAAATGTACCCCCAACGTACCCGACGTTACAAAAGTCATAAGGCGTAAATAATTTGAGATATAGATATTTTAAGTGCTGATAATGGTAACTTACATCTTAATAATAAAAGTCAATGTACCTAAGATCCCTATCTTAGTTAATTATTAGTACAGCGCGGATTATATGAAAAATGCATATTCTTTATTTTTAGCATATTTAATTTTATGCCTTCAAATCTTTACGATTTGCACAATTACGAACCCATTGACACTAATTTTATATTGCATATTTTGCATACTTGGGCTTTTGTTGCATATTTTATATTGCGCATTTGCTAATTGGTGTGCTGCATGAAGACGTCCTGTACAAATCATATTTAATAGCTTCAAAACAACTTCACCAAACAAATAATTTGCCCATAACTAGATTTGTGAACGACGGATTATCCAATTTCTTTTTGCCTTAGTGTGTTCAGAAAAAAATTTGTTAATGTTGTCAGATGCAGCACCATATATGGTCAAGGCGGGGCAAAATTTGAAAATATTTTATAGTAATTTAATTCACACTACTTGCTTAGCACATGGAATTAATAAGGTCGCTGAAAAGATCAGGGATCAGTTTCCTTTAATCAATGATTTAATTAGTAACATAAAAAGATTTTCCTCAGGGCCCCTTTAAGAATTCAATTTTATACAGAGAGACTTCCCAATAACTCCATTGCCTCCACAACCTGTAATTACCAGGTGGGGTACATGGCTTGAAGCGGCACTTTTATATGCAGAAAATTATGAAAAAATTAAAGAAGTGGTTTTAAACTTGACTGATAGTAGCCAAGCTATTACACAGTCAAAAAAATTGTTGGAATCTCGGGAGTTGCCTTGCCAACTTGTTTATTTAAAAAGCAATTATAGTTTTGTGCCTAAAACTATTTCAGATTTAGACAAACGTTCAATGTCATTAGCTGAATCTACAGAAATAATTAATAATTTTGAACATTTATGTTCAAGAGTTAAGGCAAAAGTTGGAAATACAGTTTACGAAAAATTAAGTAATGTACTCAAAAAGAATTCTGGATACGGTATTTTAAATGATGTTGCAAAAGTTTTACGAGGAGAAGTCGCAGAATTAGTGTTAAGTGGACATTTAGTTACAAAACTGAAAAATGCTCCAATTACATCTGTCGATGTAGAAAGAAGTTTTTCTATATATAAATATATGTTTAGTGATAGGAGGCAATCATTTTTGTTGGAGAATTTTGAAAAACATTTGATTATCAATTGTTTTAATAATATGTCTGATTAATATGAACGTTTTTATTAATAATTAATTGTAATTAGCTTACTAGTAATAACCATAATAGTGTAAGATTATTTTTTTAATGTATCTAATTGTATTTAATTAATCTAATAAATATTTTTAATTTCAAGATTTTCTATCTTTTTTCTTTCCAGAAGGCAAAAGTAGTTGCATATCTTGCATATATTTGGTTATATTTTTTTAAATCTCTGCATATTTTCGCTAGAGACAGTGCATATATATACCGCATATTTTTCAGATTTTCTTTGCATATTTTCCGCGCTCTAATTATTACATAGTATGTACTTAAAGTTTTATTTGGACCAAATGTACCCAGAACAGAACACAAAAGTTAAATCTTGGGTTTCTTTTAAAATTGGAATAACTAAACTAAAGGGAATCTTCTTTTTAAAGTTCAATATGAAGCCTTTCTGTAGTGTGATATCTTAAAAGAGAAAAAGGTGGAACGCAGCTTAAGGGAAGAGCTTGGTGCAAAAAAACGTTGCTTGTATTGCAGCAAACGTTAAACTTTTCGAGGCACCTTTTCAAAAACAACGCAAATAGCGAAAGTATCGAAAAAATTATTGTATTACCAAAGGATCGTAAAAGAAAACACATGATTGCTCTTTTACCGAAACTTCAATTTTATATGATGGAAATATAATTATACCTGCATAGGTGGGTCTCTATGCAGCTGAAAATCAGACTTTATCGACAGATTATTTCTTTCTTATAATTTGCATCCTTCTAGCCACTTCGCATCTATGTAGCTGGCTGGGTGGGCTACGCCACAGTTGGCACATTTTGGTTTGCTGTTTTAATTCATTTTGTATTCATTTGTGTTGTGTTGTTCAGCACATTTTACGCATCTTGATTCTCTGTTGCAGAATCTGTTAGTGTATCCATAAGTTTGGCATTTCTTCCATTGGGAGGCAAGTTTTGATTTTCTTAAGGATTCTATTTCAACCTTCATCTCACCTTTTATCTCGTATTTTTTAATGT
>JABXWE010013320.1:0-24258 GCA_014611495.1 Limonius californicus
CCACCCACAGACAGACATTTTTTAAAAACCACTTTTTTGGGTTCCTAGAGACCCAAAACGGATATATCCGGTAAAATCTCGATTTCGAAAATTTTCATGATTTCAATACTTACCCTATACCTATAAGGTATGGGAAAGTAAAAAGAAAAGCCTGCATCCAAAGCCCACTTGCCATACGTCAAAGGAACAACAGACAGAATCTCTAGAATTCTACGAAGACACAATGTAGAAACAACATTCACAACCAACAGAAAGATCAGCTACATTATACGAAACCCCAACACAAGGATACCCCTAGAGAATCAAGCTGGCTACGAAATTCCTTGTCAGGACTGCGATCAAACATACATAGATCAAGCAAACAGACGAGTCAATGTGAAAAAGAAGAATACGAAAATGCCGTACGAAAGAACGAGAAGACTTCATCACCGGCACAACACGTAAGCACATCATTCCACAAAATTGCTTTCGAAAACACCAAAATAGTGGCCAGCATAGGACATCTGAAATTAAGAATAATAATGGAAGCAATAGAATTCGAGAAACACCCAAGAAGCCTAAATTCTCGTGATGACACCCAAAGACTACCATCCGCTTGGAAACCGGTTCTCACCAAAAACCAAACATACAACAGAAACCAACAAGCAAACACAAAACCACCTCAACAAAATCAGAACGTTCCAGCCACAGCCGGTCCAGTCACACGCATCTTAGCCCGAAATCAACACTGCGCAACCACACGGAACAGTCAAGAAGTATATATAGCCCCAGCGGAAACGAACGTCAACGGTCGTATTACAAGAAGCACCAGCAGAAAGTTATCCGACAAGACAGTTTACGAAAACTTATCTTGAAGCTCGATTTAAATATTAGTCGAATATTCAATACACTGTATCTCCCGAAATATATAAGTAACAATTAAATTTAATACACTTTCTTTAAATAAATTCATATTATCAAAATATACCAACTAGCCAAGAAAAAATTATTTTGTTAAGTGATGCAGAACTTTTTCACACCACTGTATATCTAAAATCGATATTTTCAGAAATATTTTTCTTTCATTACAAACCGTTGAATTATTAATGTTTTTGTTTCTGTCAAATTTAGTAGCCATGATTTTGACATAAAGTGATAACACTTATTATTAATATCATAGATATTTTAACTCAAGTAGTTATTTACAACAAACTTTCTTTAAAAACGACATATTTACTGCTCGCAACGACAGTAGTTGCAGGGATCTGGTACACATTGGGTTCTATGTCCTTATAAAAAAAATCCATTTTCATCAAATCTGACGATCTAGGTGGCCAATAGATGAGACCGCCGCGACCTATAAACTTATTTCCGAATTCTTCATTCAAGAACTGCCGAGTCACTAGTGCACAATGTGCTGAGGCACCGTCGTGCTGGAACCACATATTTACTATGAGATTTAGAGAGACATTTTGCAAGAGTTGAAGCAAATTATTTTGCATGAAATAGAAATATTCTGCAGGATGCAAACGTTTATTCAAAAATGAGGCTCAACCACAAACTCGCCCACAATATATCCCCAAACATTTACAGTCCATTATCGTGGTCCATCAACGTACCATTCTTGGGATTTCGATGGCATAATCATGAGTATTACGTCGGGTTGGGCTGCTAGATTAGACAAACTAAAACTTTACTAGTTCAACGATTTGTGATGAAAACGTATAAATATCTCTAAAAATATCGATTTTAAGTATAGGATGATATTGATAAAAACTGTGGAGAATTAACGTGGTAATTTAAAAATATAATAATATACAGAGCGTTCCATTTGAAAAATTGAGAAAATGCTCTTTGAAGTAAGTTAAATTTGCGCTAATGAAAAAAACACCATGTACGAGGGGTATTTTTTAAATAAGGTCCGTTTTTTAATAAGAAGGAAAATACTGTAAATATTATTAAAATATATTTTTTTCCATATTCTACATACTTTTATCTACTTTTCTACATGATTTCCATTTTTGTTCAAACATTTGTCATACCGCTCAACAAGTTTTTGAATTCCGACGTCAAAGAAATCTGCCGCCTGTGAAAAATCCCAATCCATGACTGCAATTTCCACTTTTTCGTCGTCGTTGAACCGTTTACCACCAAGGAACTCCTTTAAATACCAAAACAACTGAAAATCACTGGATGCAAGATCTGGACCGTAAGGTGGATGATTCTGTTGTTCCCATCCAAAAGACCTGATTAGACCTTGTGTTTGTGCAGAAACATGTGGCCTTGCATTGTCATGGAGCAACATCACACCGGAAGATAGTAAGCCACACCGCTTGTTTTGTATGGCACACCAGAGTTTTTGCAAGGTCACACAATACGCATCAGAATTGCTTGTTGTGCCTCTCGGCATAAAATCCACTAACAAAATCCCTCTCCTGTTCCAAAAGACGGTTGCCATGATCGTTCGTGCTGAAATTGTCTGTTTGGCTTGCACTCTGGTTGGCGACGATGTGTGTCGCCATTCCATTAACTGTTGCTTGGACTCAGGAGTCATGTGAAACATCCAAGTCTCGGCTCCTATAACGATGTGGTCCAACAATTCATCTCATTCCTGATCGTATTTCACAGTCGGCGGGCGCCTCAATTTTTTTAAACATTATAAACTTCTACAGCTCAGCTGGCGTCTAAACGCGCGCAAAGCATGCTGGGACCAAACGGACAAGCGCACTGCGGCGATCGCGCTTCATTCTCACTCTCATTCACAAACGGACCTTATTTAAAAAATACCCCTCGTATAATACAATTAATTTTTGGTTGTACTGCCGTTATAGTACGTCACTTAGCTACATACCTGCAAAATATATAATCTTAATTAATCGTAATACTCACGCACCGAATTAATTTGTTAAACCTTATGTCGACCAAAACTTTCATATTTTTTAGATAAACTCGGCAACGTCTCAAGGACAAATTAAAAAAAACAGGAGATCGTTGTAGGGATAATTTTACGCTGCATTCAAAAACGTAAACATATATAGAGTGTTCTACTTAAAAGATAATACCTTGATGATGTTCCCCTGTAGCCAATCACCCTGTACATTTAATAATACTTTTATAATGTTCGCGTGTTGGCACTACATCACTTAAAAAAAGAAAAATTTTTAATTCATTTTAATAATGCCAATACTAGATCAAGTCATAAAAACAGTCATCATTACATTAGACCGCCATTAAGATTTCGTACATGAAATCCTATTGATCTGACTACAATTACCGCCCGAACTTATTAATATCGATTGATAATTAATTGATAGGTAACCTTACGCTAAAATTACATATAAAATTACGTGATAACTTATTTATTTGGAAAAATCAAGTCATAAGCATCCCTTATTTTTTATAATAAATAATATCCCCAGAAGATCTACATTTGAATTTTAATATTATTTTATAGTGTAGGATACATTTTATATGCTATTTTTAACCCACATTTAATGTATTTATACGTTTCAAATTAATTAAGGAGCATCTAGAGGGAATAAAGCCGTCACATTTATGAAATCTAAATTATAAATAAATCTCCTAATATTTATGTAGGCGTCAATAAATTAGTTAGCCACGTTTGATCTTGAAATAGCTATTTGAGATAAATTTGCAAGCTATTTTTATATACTACTATTACAAAACGAACTTTTAACAATTTATGATTAAATTTAGCACGCAATCACGCTATAGTAGCAAGAACAAGTAGCTCTACTGTCAGTAAAAATACGTACACATACTTCAACGGATATCGATCGTGTGTTTGTTGTATAGATTTAGTTAATTATTGCAATGTTTTGGAAGTGCCCTCTCTGAGTAATATGCAAAAAGGTGTGTTAATATACAGTTAAGTACTAATACAAGTTTAGTGCGGTACTAATTACAAGTACTTTGTCTAATTTTTGTGGAGCATTTCAAACAGAACTGGGTGTAGATGTCTATCAAAAGCCATGGAATGTTGAAACGGAATGCAACTCTTAAGTCAATTCATAAGTAGCTATGATGACGTGGTCCACGTCCTATACTTAGCCCACGTTTAGAGCATTAACTGAAATAACTCGAGTTCCCCTGAAAAATGAAAGCTCTCTGGTATTCACAGGTCAACCAACACACATACACTCATTGTGTAGTAAACAGTACCTACGTGGTGTACATGTGTCAATACGAAATCTCAAAATTCGGTTTTGTTTTCGGTTTTTGATCAATTCTACCGCTTGACCATGGTGATGCTAGGTATGTTTTAAAGATTTCGTAGTTTAAAATTTACTAAAGATAAATATCTTTTAAATAATTGTAGTTGCAATATAATATCTACTTAAATAAACACCTCCAGTTTCTCCAGTATTTACTCTCCTCATATTTAATTTACTTTTAATATAACAAACTTGCTTACAGTATAATTAACAGTTCAGTTCTACCTTAACTTTTTTCGAATTCCTTTCAATCGAACTGCATAGCAGTAACCTCTGTCAAAAACAAAACTTAACGTCTAATTCTAAGATTAAGATGCATTCCAATCTCTCCGAAAAGCCAGACTGAAAACTTTCTTTGTGAAAATAGAAGTATTTCAGTCCGCAGTGTATTTATAAGTACATATTAATTACACAGGGTGAATCGGGAGAAAAGTGCCAAATTCCGGGACCGTATTCTACACATATATAACTAAAAATCACAAAAGTTGTAATAGGATTTGTTAGGGTCGACCTTACGGGGGGGCGAATAAAAACTACTGAAGTTTAAATTTAAATACCATTGTAGGGCTCATTGGCGGCAACAGACAGGTGAGATGCAACAGATAATAAAACAAAAACTTACTGATCTGTCAATAAATATTGGGCAGTTGTACTCACCGGGGGTCTTCCAGCCCCCTGCCCCTGGATTGGGATTCGAACAGGATACGGAAGATCATCTGCCGGCTAGCTGCGGTGGCCGCAGCCATTTGTAATCCTAGAGTGAACAGAGGGAACTCTGAAACTGGACTATGTCCAGCCAAACACTCTGTTATTCACAGGGAGCCGCAGAGAGGCATTCCCCCTCACCCCCCCTGCGAAGGGGAGAGTATAATTAGAGACCTTTCCCCCACGTAAAAGTCAACCGATGCCCTTCTGGCATAGTGATAATAATAATTCAAATTAGGCGCATTCACGATGCTACCTCTGCCAGCTGACTACCTCCCCCAGTCATTACTAGAGGAATAATGATTAATTATGCTACTCACATTATCTACCCATATAATTACTTATATTCACTACGCTACTGTTTCCACAACTACTTACATAGTCACACTACTCTTGATTATTAACAATAATAGAACATAGTGCATGTAAACCACATATAATAACAAGTAGATAATACGCAACCATTCGGGTAAGCATTTCATGGGATGTAAACCATACGTAATACCAAGTAGATAATACGCAACCTGTTGCGTAGACACATACGACACTTCATGGGATATAAATCATAACCTCGCCAGGGACGCCACTGCTTACATATTAACTGATATTGCCATTGCAGCCCATATTTATATACAAACACGTAAGAGGTAACACTAATATGGCATCTCAATCAGTTAGCAGGTTCGCAAACGCTACTAATTAGATATTACGCCAAAGATATGCAAGCTCACGCTTAGTTACCAACAACACTGCCCTCTGTAGACTCCGCCACCCTTTGTTTTTCCCACACATTCCACTGCACGGCCTTTCCTTAAACCTTTATAATTCTTCCCATCTATTATAGAGGCGACAGAAGCTATGTATATTTTAGTAAATATTTATTTGTTGAGCGTCCATAAAAGTAATATTCACAGTATGTAATTTCTATTTGTTTTCTAATTACAACGTCTTAAAATTTAAAAACTACATAAAGTTCACCTTGATCTTACTTTACGCAAGCAGCAGCATTTACAATATGACGAACTGAAGTATTTCAAATGTCTACTTTTGATTTGTACACCTCACTCTTCAACCATCCCCCCACAAAGAAAAATCTAATGGTGTGAAGTCTGAAAACTTTGACATGGTGTGCGGTGTGGAAATCTTGGCGGCCAACTAATCGGACCACCACGATCAATCCATCGTTCTGGAAAGGTTCCATTCAAATACTTGGTGACCTAATAGGAATAATAGGAATAATAGGAATAATAGGAGGAGCCTCATTTTGCTGACAGTAAATAGCATTTCTTATGTTTAAAGGAAACCATCACTTGTCTCCCCAAGGTTTCCCCATTATACCTTTTCAGTTTGTTCCTGCCAGTGTTTTAATATTATCCCTCCATCGCATCATTGTTCTTCCAACATTCCATCTACCGTCCCACGGTTTCCAGTTTCCAACTCTTTTGGTCCACTTTGTTTCATCCACCCTAACCACGTAACCAATCCATGTCCACTTGTTTCCTGCTATGGTTGCCGATATGTCTTTTATTTTGTCTTCTCTCTTCTCCATTTTTGTTTCTGTCTTTCAATGTGATCCCCAGATAATTTTCTCCTTTCGTCTTTGGGTAACTTGAAATTGGTGGCAAATAAAAATCTAGCTTGTTTGTTAGTCTGCAGTCAAGTACCTTAGTTAGAACTGTATGTAGATGCGGTAGAGGACTATTGAGTCTATATGCGAATCGTGGACCATTAACATACAAGAAAAAAGGAAGATTGAAGCCTTTGAACAATTGTGCTACAGAAGATTGTTGAAAATTAGTTGGACGGATAAAGTTACTAACGACAAAGTACTGGAAAGAGCTGAAGAAAAGAAAAAGCTGTGGAAACAGACTCAGAAAAGGCGAGACCGACTAGTTAGACATATTCTTCGCCGGGAAGGAATTCTGAAAACAATCATAGAAGGGAATATAGACGGAAAGAGAACTAGGGGACGTCCACGCAATCGATATATTAAACAAATTATGGATGATGTGGGCGCGCGTAACTATGAAGAAATGAAGAGAAAATCTGAGGGAAGACGAGATTGGAAACATGCGTCAAACCAGTCAACAGACTGAAGACTTAGAGAAAGAGAGATAGTGTTCTCTTATAGTGCCTTTCTTTCAATGCATTTATTTATCAGTTGTCGTACATATTCCACCAGCTTGTCGTTTCCCAAGTTAATCAATTCTGATACGATACCTTCTTCTCCTGGTTTTCGACCGTTTTAAAAGACCTTGTAAATCATTTCGCAAAAATTCCAAGTACTGTTCTCTTGCTAGACAATTCTCAAAATAAAAGGGCCAAGTAAATGATTACTGACGATACCACACTACAAGTTAACTGAAAAACTATGCTGAAAATTTGCTTCGACTATTTCATGTGGAATTTGATCAGACCATCGGTGAAAATTGTGGGTATTGTTGACACTGTCACGGGTAAATGTAACTTCATCGGTAAAAGTATATGTGGAAACAAATTGATATTAGCATTTATCCACCAACAAATTTGCATGCATCTAAGATGGCACCGGATATAGGGGCTGTACACGCTGTAAAGGGTATAGATATAAGCCTTGTTCGTGTAATATGCAAATCGCTCTTCAAGTTGTGCGGCAATTCTTGGTACACTTCCACTATACCAAAAATTTTTTTCACTTCATCTACATCTTGTCCACGGACACGTTCGGATGTTATGAGTGCACTAGGAAGTATACCTCTCTAATTCAATATGTTGAAGACATGTGTTGATAAATACGCTTCTACTCGGAATGGGTAACGAAACCGTTGACGATATTTTTCAACCTCAGCACTGGCATTTCCGTGCTAGAAACCATTAAAAACGCCATATTTGCATATTCCAGATGTGAGTAGATATCTGACATTTTTTATCACTATAAGAAAATTGTAAATAGTTTGATAGAAATCAAAAAGCTATTGTTTCACAATTAAAATGTAAAACAGTATTACAAATTTTGTGTGTTTGGGTCACATACTAATGTGTAGAATATGCTTCCGGAGTTTGGCACTTTCCTCCCGACTCGCACTGTGTATTATAATTCAACAGTTGCATTGAAATTTTTCTTGAAAAACCTACTTGTTATTGTTCAAATAATATGCACCATAGTGGAAACTTAGGACAAATTACTTTAGTTCCACAGAAACTGAGCTAAAACCTTATTCAAAAAATTATTTAAATGGAGAAAGACCTTAAAGAATATTAATTAAAAAACCACTTACTATTAGATTAATTTTAAACTTTCATTGCACACCAGCAGCTGTCTTTCAGCAGATTTTCTTTTGGCCAAATTTTATCTAATTAGTTTGTAATTATGTATTATTATTTTGTTACTTTAAAACACTTGTAATTGCAGTTCCAGAATCGACTACAGGCGAACACGAAACGCTCCGAAGAAGCTTAGAAGATCTACTTAAGTTAATGCTCATTGTATGGTGCAAGGAGAATAATGCCATAAAATTAGTATCTGGAAAACCAAATGGTAACCGCAAATGTAGAGTGAGTTGCAATAGTAATTGCACGCTGCTTAATTTTCATACAAACTGTAGAACAACTTGCAATAAAGCAGAACTCATATTTACTGAATAAGTAGAAAAAGCTGAGTGTAAGAAAGCACCTAAATAACAAGGTGTTTAAAGAAAGATTGAAGAAGTCAAAAAAATTCTTAGTCCATGTTGTAGGTCTGCAAAACAAATGTTTCATAGATAGAGGCAAGTTTGTTTGTAATCAATAAATGGCGTTATTGCGAGGAAATGAACGCCGAAGGTACTAACTAACCCAACCTAACTAAATATAACATTTGTTCAATTACAAAGATCCAGTGAGTTACAATCCGGATATCTAGATGGTCCTGCAATTACACCCCCCTAATCCTATCTATTTGTCAATATAGGTTAGAAGTATTCAATAGCATAGATTGAAAAGTGTGGAGAAGCCCCATCTTGCATAAACCACAGATGATCCCTATTATTGAAGGGCATGTCTTCTAATAGTGGCGGCAAAGTCTATTCAAGAAGTCAAGATACAGTTCACCTGTCAAACAATTTAGTAAAAATACTAGCCCTATCAAACGGTCTTCCAAAACACCAGCTAAACATGTAGCGAAAATCGATGCTGATGTCTTCAGTCGACAACAACGCCATGATTTTCATCTGCTAAAACAATATTATTATATAGATCAAAGATGCGGTTATTCGTAAAAGTAGTTTGATCAGTAAATAAAAATTGACAGTAAAGTTAGTAAGGGCTTGTACCCGCTGGATATGGTACCGGATACAATTGTGTACAATAAACAAATAATAATAACTTACATTTTACTTTTCGTGGAAAATGGTAAGACTACTATTGCAGTTTATTGATTGAAATAGAAAATCGTTTCTATCTCTGAAACAGTTGGTCTGCAGACATATGTTGATTGAGACTGTTTGTTTGGTTTGATGAGTACTATACGTGGGTAAGTTATCTGACCTTTTTTTAAACACTCTGTATAGGTTTGAAGTTTCAGTAACTTCTTTTGTAAGTAACATATTTGTAAACTACGGTTATCATTATTTTCAAACAATTTGTTATAAATATTGTTATCACTACCCGGTTCAATTTGCAAAGACAGCTTTAATATTAAACCAGAAAAAATTATTGCTTATAATTTCGTAACAAATGGTTTATGACAAAAATTAATTGCAACCAGTATGCTACATAAGTATAACATTCGCATTATAAATAAATCCAAATGAGGTATTTGTATCTTGTGTTAAACAAACAAATCAAATATAGCATGATAGATAACCTCAAGCAAAAATCAAAAGCATCCAAATAAATTATGATATTTTGCCTTGGCAACATTTTAAAACCGTGCTCATTTTGTTGTTACAACCTTATGTAATTGTATCATCTAAAATATAAATAATCGAACATTTAAACCCACTCAAGCAGTTATTAAAAGAAAAATGTTGAAATCAAATCATAAACAAATATCTTTCCAATGTTTAGCTAGCAAAATCGATAGTCTACACATTTTAGAGAGCCTTTAAAATTACCTTATTTTAAACATGGCTGTGTATAAACTTATAAATATGAATAAATTTAAGTACCCAAGCGATTTAGAAGCAATTGTTGCAAGAAATACACTTTTTAAACTAACCTCACTTTTATTTTTTAAATGCTGTTTAGGTGTAGTCACTTGAAAGTTATAATTAATTATTGATCAATTACCATTCAATTGGGGATTTACTGTGTGTATATCAATCAATTAGGTTAACTTACGACGTGTGTTCAATTGAAACCCATCTTTGCTTTATACAAAATTTATCCAACAATTTAATTACAAATAATTATCGTCACAGTTAAGGCACCTATCCCATTGTTTTACTAACTGATGTATATCCTGCTCTTAGAATTCTCGTGGCTGCTGCTTGAAGAAGTCTTCCACAGCTATCTGTACTTCTGCGTTAGACTCAAAATGCCGAGCTTTTAACGCCTTTTTCAGCGGTCCAAAAATATGGAAGTCGCAAGGCAATAGATCCGGGTTATACGATGGATGCTCTAAAACCCTCCATTTCTTTCGTTGAAGATTTTCTTTTGCCACATTAGCAATATAAGGGATAACATTGTCGTGCGGCAAAATGACCCCCCGCTTAAATGTTCCTGAACGTTTCCGTCTTATTGCTTAATGAAGCTTGTTCAAAGTTTCATTGTACAGAATTGCATTGACATTTACTCCAGGTTCCTTAAACTCATCAACAAGGGTTCTTCATGGTCGAAGAAAAATGTTAACATCACCTCGCCTGCAGAAGATTGTGCTTTAAACTTCTTCGGTGGTGGTGAACTTGAATGTTTCCACTGCATCGACGATAACTTACTGGATGGCTCGTAGTAATGGCACCAAGTTTCGGCACCAGAAATTGTTGACAGAAGAATGTCATCACCGTTTTGCCTATAGTCTGTGAGGTGATACAGAGATAACCCCATTCGCAAGCATTTTTGTTCATTAGACAAGAGACGAGGAATCCATTGCGAACAAACCTTGCTGTAACCCAGATTACGAACAATACTATGGACAAATCCTACACTCGCACCAACAATTTCTGAAATTTCTCTAATTATAATTCAACGATTTTCTCCAATAAGGCCTTCCACACATGCCATATTGTTTTCTGTTAATGCAGTACGCCGTGCACCTAGTCGCGGCTCATCCATAGTCCCCTTTTTTCCATTCTTAAATTTTCGGCACCATTCCTTCACAGTTGGGTACGCAATACATGCATCTCCGTACACTGGTTGCATTCGCAATTATATAATTATATAATAATATTTATACCTCTGTTGGGGATGCAGAACTAACATAATCTATTAAATACTAATGTTATCAACATACTCCTCTCCCTTTATTTATTACATAGTAAAACCAACATGCAGGGTGTATCTTAAGTGGTTGCAATAAGGTAAAGTCATAGCCATGTAATAACACTATCTATTTTTTAGTTATCTTAATTGAGTGTAACTTACGGATATGTTCTAATCTTGATTTTCAGTAAATCATTAATTTGTTGTAAACTATAACAAATCCATGGTAAAAAGAAAAATACAACCCACCTGTTTATGCTATTGAAAAAGTTTTCGCATTATAACCTAATATCACATTAACTTATAAAAAAAGATAGCCTTCAATTTGTCAATTCTGTAGTACATGTCAAAAGCAATAACATATTCGCGAGCTTTAATTTTTTTATTTTCTTAATTGTTGCTTTCCTTTCTTTGTTGAAATCCAATTTATAAGTAAATATTATATGTACTTATTACAAATCATTTTGCCTGAGAACTTTATACCCCGTGTATAAACCCTTATCTTGCACAGTTTTCCAAACCATTGAGCGAAACTGGTGGACATCCATCTCCTTGAATTAATATCGAAGTATCCCCAACAGCTTACAGAATTTGTTCTTCAGCTTCAATCACTAAAGTATGTTACAGAACAATAGATTACATTCTAATTTTGGAAGCTTGTTTTGCGTTTGCATTAGCTTTGCCTTGACGCAAAACCAAGTATATATACTCACCATTGAATTGGGCCATAAACCTAAATAATCTAATATACAGAGTGATTCACGGGAATGGACGGGTGTACCATTCCAAAAATAAGCAACCCAAAATACATTTCATAGAATACCGCCATTTCTAAATATTTATTGATGATATTATGAATCAGAAATGCTTGTTTGATTGACAGTTTAAATGAAGAAAATTAAATAGATTTCCTCTGTTAAAATCATAGTTTTTCATTTGTGGTATGTATTTTTGGTTGCCTATTTTTTAGTGATATACTAACAAACAAACTATATTTGTCAGTTCAAGTTTGTATAAGATTCTAAAGATCTTCGACCATTTTAGATTAAGTACTAGTATCACCTCCGTATATGGTTAATGAAATAGTTCTGCATATACTTATGGTAGACTTTGTATACAATAACATAAACAGATAACTGATAATAATTTTAAACCAGATCTTAAATTGTTCAATCGAATTTTCCTGTAAACATGTACATAATATTACGTTTAACAATTACACATATGTCATAACTCATAATCCCAGAACCAGTAGCGCTATTAAATCAGCTTTATGTTTCCTATAGAAACTGATAAAACCATAGTAGTTCAACGAGAATCAGGTGAATTTGGATTTCGAATCCATGGATCAAGACCTGTCGTGGTTTCTGCTATAGAACCTGATACTCCAGCGGAAAGCTCGGGATTGGAAGTTGGCGATATTGTGCTCGCCGTAAATGGCGTAAATGTTTTAGACAGAAACCATTCCGAAGTAGTCAAGATAGCACAAACAGGTGGCGATGCAATCACATTAGAGGTACATTATTTAATTAGCTTTTATAAAATGTAATAATAATATGGGGTTATATAGAAGCGTTGGGGAAACTAGTCTTATGATTCTGAATCGACTACTATAATCTTTTATGACTTTTCAAAACCTTTATTACCACTCAAGTTTGATTACAAGCTCTTAGTACCTCCACTGTTTAATATAGTATCAAGGTACAGATAAAATTAGAAATTATTATTGTTCACCTACCATGGAATTGCAGAAGGTACTGTTTTAGGTCGCACGTACTTCTGGAGTACTTAGTCCGGTTTCTGCTGATGTTCATGGAGGTGAGCCGCTTTACAGTGGATATTTATGGAAACTAGGAGGTTACGCTAGTGGAACACCGTCTACTAAATGGGTGCGACGATGGTTTTCACTGAAAGCAGACAACTGTCTCTACTATTACAAAACCGACTCCGTAAGTAACACCATTGTAGGTATCTTGCACAGTTGTTATGCTAAGGTTAGCAATACTCTTTTATTCTCTTGGTGAGTTTTTCCTTGCAAGTTTGCCAATCGCAATATTCTTTATTTCCCACTCGTCTTGGTTTAGTCCTTCCTCTTCCATCGAATTGCACACTGATAAAAAGGCATGGAATTTAAGATATACACAAGTCGCTGCTTCTTCTTCTTGTTTGTTGCCACCTGCATCCAGTTAAATCTTGCTGAAAACTTTATGTCATCAATCCATCTCTTACATAATCTTCCTTTTGAGCAAATATATATGTAAACCCTCCATTGCAATATCGAGCTGTTCCATCTGCTTAAGTACCCACGTGCAGCACCCCTAATATATGCATATTTGTTTATATAGCACCCAATTTTCAGCTCCATATCTAATTATTGGCATGACACACGTATTGAGTGCTTTGCTTTTTGGCTATTGTACTCTTCTTCCATTTTTGATTATTTGACTCTTTCGACATAACACACGACTTTGTCCTAAACGTATAAAGTAGTTGACGATTTCTATACTCTTCCTCTATTCCTAAATCACCTTCACTGGGTACATTGTTTTTGTCTTTCCCCAGTTCATCTTCAGCTCTACTTTATGTGATTCTACGTATAGTTCCGTTAGCATTTGTTGCAGGTTTTTGAAAATGTCTTTAAGGGTGGTATTAAACAGTGTTGGAGGGTATACTATCCCCTTGGCGTACTCCTCATTGCAATTTTATGTATCAGTATTCTCGTGGAGTTTATAAGTTGTGGTTACATGATAAGTTATATTTTCCATTCATTCATAATTGATTCTGCATTTTTAAATGCTACTTCCCATGCCTTTATAGAATCAAAGGCTTTTTAAAAATCTACAAACTCCATATATAAAGGAAAATTGTACTCGTTTGAATTTTCTAGAAGTGTATTTATTGTCAATAGGTGGTCCGCACTTCTGTATCCTTTTCTGTAGCTCTGGTCTTGGGACAAATAATCATCCAAGTTCTGTGTTAAAGATTGGTAATAATTTCTGTCAGTATTTATAAAAATAGCGGAGCACCGAGGACGTCGGTCATACGGTTTTAGTAGTCCGGCACAATCCGTGCTGGTCATCACTTGGTTAGGTGGACCAATATAGTGGAATATGCAAACGGTCGTCCTTCGGAGGATACGTAAAGCCGTCGATCCCGGTTGTCATATCTGTGACAATCGTAAACCATGTAGTGAAACTTCTCTTCTCTATTCTACGGGTCAGGCTAGCCTCCTGCCCCACATACGTGCAAAGAGAGCTCACAGAATCTACTCCATTGTAGATAATTAACAGGCCATTGGCCTATAATCAGAAGAAAAAGAAGAAGAAGAAGAAGATTTATAAAAATGCGGCAACGGGCTAATTGAACTCTAATTATTTTGTTCTTCCAAGAATTTTTCCGTTTTCGTCTCTTATATATTCTCTTACCGTTCTTCTTCTTATTTTGTAGATAGAACTTTCCATTACCATGTACTGATCAGATTCAAATAGTGATTGCCTGTAAACTGTTCGTTCTTTTTTAACAATATTTAATATTGACATTGATAATCGATCCGAGTTCTACCGCAGGATATCTCTACCTACAATTGGATATATATTTTTTAGGAAGAATATATTGGCTGCCATCGATCTATGCTTTCCCCAACGAGTGACAACACGCCTTTCGTTATCATTCAACGTCTTCTCCAAGTACGCTCACTATCTGCTATTCATGCTCCAATCAGTATTAGATCATCTCTATATGTCCATGATAGTCATAAATTGTCCAAGTATTTTCGTCCATTTTCCGTTAATTACTCCGCTCTTCGCTCGTACAGTTTCAGCAACCACGCCCCATATATCTGTATATTTTCTATGCTTTTCCTGCATTGTGCCCTTTTTCTTTATGCATATACAGGGTGTCCAAAATGTGACGGTATACCATTGCTATCTCGGAAACGGTTATAGATGGAATACGGCATCACATGTTCAAAAGTTGCGGAATTACAAGGCTTTTAATATGACATTTGAAGATTGCAAAAAAAATCAGCGGTTCTCAAAATATTTGAAAAAAACTGAAAATTGGTCAAAATTTAAAATCGCTATAACTTTTTTATTTAAAGGAATTTTAAAAAACTGAAAAGTTTACATGAAAATATACACATTTAAGTACCTACATTTTCATCCAATCTGTGCATTTTTACGCCCACTAGATTTTGAGGTACGGCTACTATCTTTTGTTTTTCCTATGGCCGCCATATTGGATTTTTGCATGGAAGAATTGGAATAAAATCAACGAATTCAACCATGTATCATACATGGTACTTTAGCTAAAAATAAACCCATAAAATCAACTTTTTATTATTAACACATTAACTATAAAGTTGCCATGAAATGAAACAATAAAATAATAAACAGCGAAAAGTATAAAAAATATCAAAATCAACAAAAACGTAAACAATTAAAAAAAAACAACAAATTAACTACAACAAATGTTCAAAATGACCACCATTGTTTAATACACATCTGTGTGCTCTCATGGTCAAATATTTTTGAATATTTTTTAAAACGGTCGGGGTAATTTTATTACACGCCTCCCTAATTTTTAGTTTTAAATCATTTACATCAGGGGGCGTCGTCTTATAAACATTATGTTTAATAATTCCCCATATGGAAAAATCCATAGGGGTTATGTCTGGAGACCTGGCCGGCCAATTTATGGGTCCATTATTACCAATCCAACAATTGGGTTTAAAAGTATTTAAAAATTCCGTAACACGCCTATCCCGATGTGCTGGTGCACCATCCTGTTGAAAGTATGTAAAATTGTTTAAGACACTTAGGGGAAGATCATCCAAGAGATCTTGTAACGTATTTCTCAGCATATCCAAATACCTTTCCCCTGTTAAATGCTCCTCAAAAAAGATAGGACCCACTACACTTGAGTCCAATACCCCGAGCCAAACATTTACACCAAACCTCTCCTGAAATCAGTTTCGCGGTGTAAATGTTCATTTTCTTGGGTCCAACAATAGTGGATACTTCTGTTAAACCAGCCGTTATTGCAGAATCTGCCTTCGTCGCTCCACAGAATTTTTTTGAGAATGTTTGCATCCTGTCTCTTTTTTCTCAATAACCACCCGCAAAAAATGTTTCTTTTATTCTAGTCCAAGGGCCTCAAATGTTGTATTTTTCTGTAGCGATAATGTCTGTACTTATGTCTTTTCAATATTTTTCTTGCCGACATTTTTTTGACACCTGTTTCTTTTTCGATTTCCCTCAGAGAAACCTAATTTTGATTAAAATTTTTAAAATGCACGTAGCCTAAAATAAATATTATAAGGTAAATTTCAAAAATTTTATTTATAAAATACTATTACCCAAGACATTAGTTTCCTCTTCACCTCCTTCTGCTGTAACAGTTGATTTTTTTTTCCGCTTTTCAAACTTTCCCAATTCGCGCAAATATTTCTAACCGTGCAAATATTCTGGTATATGGAACCTGTCTTTCGGGATACAAGTCCGCGTATCTTTCAGCAGCATTTCTTGCATTGCGAAATGCTCTTGCATACACAAAAAGCATATCGACTTTTTCTTCATTAGAATACTTCATTTTCATACACTTTATGCAAATTATTCAACACCTTGGTTGACAAGCGTAAGCGTCATTTGGATTAGATTGGATAGTCAATTGTTTCATTTCATGGCAACTAGACAGTTAGTGTGTTAATAATAAAAAGTTGATTTTATGGGTTTATTTTTAGCTAAAGTACCATGTATGATACATGGTTGAATTCGTTGATTTTTTTCCAATGCTTTGATGCAAAAATCCAATATGGCGGTCATAGGAAAAACAAAAGATAGTAGCCATATCTCAAAATGTAGTAGGCGTAAAAATACACAGATTGGATGAAAATGTAGGTAATTGTCTATGTTTTCATGTAAACCTTTCAGTTTTTTAAAATTACTTTAAATAAAAAAGTTATAGCGATTTTAAATTTTGACCAATTTTCAGTTTTTTCAAATATTTTGAGAACCGCTGATTGTTTTTGCAATCTTCAAAGGTCATATTAAAAGCCATGTAATTACGCAACTTTTGAACATGTGATGCCCTATTCCATCTATAACCGTTTCCGAGATAGCAATGGTATACCATCACATTTTGGACACCCTGTATGTCAGTACTATGGCACTGATGCTCGCTTCTTCCCTTTTCGTTGGTAGTCCTTACACGTTCTACGTTTCCTCCTAGTAGTAGTAGTATATGGGGGGGGAGGCTAAAATGCCCAGCAAATGCGCCTCTATTGGCCCTTTTTTGTCCATCATATTCCACACATGGCTCTAATTCTTTTCCTCTATCTAACATTAAAATTAGCAAGATGTTTAAAATCCACCCATCCATACTCTTTAAACTGAAAAAATTGTTTATAGTTATTTTGTATCTAAAACAATGAGAATTGTTTTCGTAAAAGTATTTTAAGCCAGATTGATAGATACATATTACACCATCATCTTAAACTCATATTGCAAGGTTACCCAACAATAGGCTTCTTCTAGGATAAACAACCAGTTGGTGCCATGATGCTTCTAAACTATGACATATATAAAGTTGAAGATGAAAGTTCAGGATGTCCAGCCCGCGCATTCCGTTTCGATTTGCATAGAGCTGGTGTTCCAGTTCTGCATCTCGCAGCCGATACTGCGCAAGCAGCTTTGCGTTGGTTGGAAGTTCTTAACGAAGCGGCGGAAAAATTACAAATGGCGGATACATGGTTAGAGAAGACCAGAAGAAATCTCATATTAGCACCTAACGCATTACCCAAACCAGACTGTTTTGGATACTTAGTCAAAGTAGGAAGCGAGTGGAAATCTTGGAGCAGAAGATACTGTGTCCTTAAGGATGCTTGTTTGTATTTTTACCAGGATGTTAATGCCAAAAATGCATTTGGTAAATAATTTTTTAATTAAATACTTCTTAGCTGTAGATATCAAATTAAATTCATTAAATCTAACTAAAGTGTTATTTAAACATTGCTATAAAAGGGTAAGGCAATACGTCATAGTATCTTACAGAACAAGCTTAAATCCGCAACTAACCTTAATGTTTACACTATGTTAATTGCTGATGAACTAAGCACGAGATATGCTACTAAAAATCGATTTCTTTAATTAATTAATAAATGATTATCGATACTACAGGAATTATGGAAAGGCTAACAACTGAATTGGAATGATTTCGCTTTATTTTTCAACATTAATCGTACATTCAAAACTCATGTAAATTTATTAAAATTAATGTCAGATAGGTACTTTTATTGAAAACTCACTCGAATATTATACCATTTATATATTTCTAGGTGTTGCTTGTCTTCATGGATACAAAGTTCTACCATCAACTGTCCAAGATAAAAAGAATGCATTTGAAATTGTGCCTGGTGACCCCAATCAAAAACATTTTTTCTTTTGTACTGAGTCTGATACAGATAAGAAAAGGTAAAGACATAGAATATATCTTACAATTACATATATAAAAAATAAGGAGGTCATTAGGTTTCCATTAATTTGTTCGTAATTAATCAAAACTGTATTTTCAGGTGGGTAGCAGCTTTAGAAAATTCAATTGATCGATGGCTTAAAGCCGATTAAATTTAGCTTGAGGGTATACAACTATGTGCAGACTGTTAGAATAATAAGAAACATGATTTTCTTTAGTAAGTATTTATACCCAAAAAGATTAGGTTTTGAACATTTTGAAGAATTGATAAATGTTACTTTAGCAAAAAATTACAATAATGTAAAGTAACATGGATGCCCCTACGTAGCATTTAAATTAGATTGTACGTTTTAGTTAAGGGTTTGAATGATATTATAAATATATATTGAAATATGACATATATTATGTTGCTTTGAATAAACACGTTTTATAATTGTACACTTACCAATAAAAATGCTACTGTCCTGAACGCATTACTAATAAACTAAGTACAGCACGGTCAACAAAAATTTCAATATAGGTTGACTACAGAAAATATACAGGAAGGTTTTACTTAAATCAAACAGTTTATAATGTTTAATACAAGTACTTCACAGTTCTCCGTCTCCATCAGCTGTTGTCTGACGATTGTCGGACAGAAGCCTCCCTAAGATTTCTTCGCACATGTCTGTTTTGCGCTATGTTATTGTACCAGTTCAAACCTCCTATTTTCTTTAGGTCATCACCCCATCTCTACTGTGGTCGTCCAATGCTCTCTCGTTCTCCCCAGGGTCTCCATCTTATTAATTTTTCGCACCATCTCTCATTCCTTCTAATAGCTATTCCGCTCAGTTCCATTTCAAAGGTGTATCTTTCAATGATGTCCTCAACTTCCGTTCTTTCCTTAATTCATTGGCTTGTCTTCCAATCCTTTAAAGTGATTCCCAACATCTTCCTTTCAATGGCTCTTTGGTGTATTCTCAATATATGTATTAGTTTTTTTGTGAACACCCACGTTTCTGTTCCATATGTTGTGCCTGATATGATGCACTGGTTATATAGGATGTCCCAAAACGTACCGACAATATTTCAAAGATGAATTCCAGAACTTATTTAGAGTCGAAAAGTCCATATTATGGATTTTTCGACTCCATAGTAACATATGTCCTAAACGTAACCTTTAACGAGTTAATGTTTATTTCACAATTTATATGGCTAAAATTTTAGTTCAACGAATATTACGAAATAAATCTTTTTTTAATACAAATTTATTATTTTATTTACGAGAAATATTTAAAATTATCCCCATTGTGTTCGATACACAAAGCCGCATGTCGCAGTAGAGATCGCTGCGTTCTTAATGTGGTTTCTGGGTTATTCCTAATAATATCGGCAGCCTGCTGTATTGTTTGGCGTAATTCTTCTACAGTGTGCACTTCAGTTGCATAAACAATCTGTTTCATGTAACCCCAAAGATAAAAAATTAATGGAGTCCGGTCCGACGAACGCGGTGGCCGTACTACGGGTCCTCCTACTCCAATCCATCTTCCCGGAAAATGTGCGTTAAGCCAAGCTGTAACACGAAGTCATTAATGTGCTGGTGCCCCATCGTGTTAATACCACATTGCACGTCTAATATTTAATGGCACATCTTCCAGTAATAAGGTTAAAGAGTTTAATAGAAAAGATTCGTAATTCGCACCATTCAAACGGTGTGGCAGTTCAAACGGTCCAATCAGACGATCATTAAGAATACCAGCTATCATATTAACACTAAATCTATATTGAAAATGCGAGCGTCTTCTTAAATGAGAATTGTCTGCAGCCCATTCGTGAATATTATGATAATTATTGGTACCATCTCGTGTGAGAGAAGCTTCGTCGCTCCAAAAAATATGCGGTAGGCTTTGGATATTTTGTATCCAATTACAAAATCTTAAATGAGCTTCAAAATCATTACCTAGAGCTTGAACTTTTTGATGATGATATGGATGTAAGCGAGCGCTTCTTATTATTCTCCAAACCTGGTTTCTACATATTCCAATACGTAATGCTTCGCACACTTAATGACAGATCTTTTTGTAATAAATCAAGAACTTGTTCATCATCGTTTATGGGTCTATTGATAACTCCTTGGCCGACTACATGTCTTACATTGAAAGTGCCTTGTTCACTCAGCTGACGATGTGAATTAAAACAAACTGCACGTGTAGGCAGTCTTCTATTGGGATATCTTCTACGATATGCTTGTTATGCTGCTAAAGCATTTCCATCACACAGACCGTAAACATAATGAATATCTGAATAATCTTCATTTGAAAATAACATTGGCATTGTGAATCACTTGTGAATTACGATGGGAATAAGGATACAAAGAAGAAGCCAATAACTTCAGTATCAAAGTAATAAACTGACAAGTTACAAACAATAATTTGTTAAAAACGATTTTCAAATTTTACCCAACAAAAGACGCGATCATGGCAACTACATCAGTATTTCAGAAATCCGTTGAACTAAAATTTTAGCCACATAAATTATGAAATAAACAATAACGCGTTAAGGACATATGTTTATATGGACTTTTCGACTCTAAATAAGTTCTGGAATTCATCCTTGAAATATTGCCAGTACGTTTTGGGACACACTGTATAACACTGTCTCTAGGTATTGTAATACTTTTCATATTTATTATGTGTTTTATTGTACCATGCGCCACCCATACTAACCTTGTTCTTTTTTCTATTTCTATCTGCGTGCCTTCTTAACGCAATATTACTGCTTGTCCAAAATATATGCATTTTCTTTCATTTTGAATATCCTGCACATCCGTGTTTACATTTTTCATGTATTTTATTTTCCAAAAATACAACTCTAACCCAACATATATAGGGTGTCCCATGACGTGAGGTCACTACTTCGCCTACGTGTAAGAGAGGTGAAAAGAAGTCGAAACTAAAGAGTGGTCATTTTCTATCAATTGACCACTAAAGAAGTGATGGGTTGTTTTAGTTAAATACTGAAGCAGCCGAAACAATAAATGATATTAAGTGGTATTTGATACAAACTGTCTACGTTACTGCGGAAATAATATTATTTACTTGTTTGCCAAACAGTAAAGCACCTTACAGTAGATTTTTCTGCTAGCCCTTATTAACAGTACTGATAATGATTACTTTTACATGTACGGTTTTTGTGATGGAAACTCAGTAGTAGCTGCTCGAAAATATGCACAAAGGTTATTGCAAACACCACCGGATCACAAAATCTGCGGTGGCTGAACATACTGATTTAACTGGGCATAAGATGGACTTTGACAATGCTCGGGTACTCGTCAGAGTACCTCATTAAGTACTTCCCTCGTATCATACGTGAAGCAATTGAGATTGAGAAACAACCTAACAACATAAACACGGAGGATGATTTTAGACTCAGTTAAGTTTGGACTCCAGTAGTTTATCCTTACTAAGGATTCCTAAGCATCATCGATCACCCGATCACGCTCCACCGGATCCGTCTTTCCCCAACGGTGACAACCAATCAGAACTTCGTCGTTCTGCCCAACTGACTCAAGGAGGTTTAAATACCTCCGCTTCCCGAATTTGAATTCAGTGTTCTATTCACTCTTAACAAAATACATTTAGATCAAATCCTTGCCCGCTCCAAGGTTTAAATAATCTAAGCACACGGCCCCGTTTAGGCAGGCAGGGCCTACGAACAAATATTGTTCAAACTTCTAGAGCAAATGCTTGTAAAGGCAGACAAGCTACAGGTGGGTTCTTACCTGACAATGCTGGGTGTAGTTCCCAGATGACGGGTGCGGTCTAAGCCGAAAGTGAATTGTAATATTGACAATAAGTATTGGCTTTTCTGCAATGTATTTATTTAATAAGTAATAATTTAACAATCTGTATTTTGAAAACGGCTTACTTTAGGGCATGACTTTATTAGAATTTTTAACTATATTTGGTCTAAAGATTACGTACACGAAATAGTGACCTCACATCGTGGGACACCCTGTATTGATACTTTGTACAGATGCTTTATCATTTTTCCCAGTTCGTCTTGACTTTGTCATATTATGACAATATTGTCGGCAATTCTTCTTCTTCTGATCCTTAATGACGCCGGATGTTTCCATCATCAACAACCTTTTTCTTCCCACCGGCGGGCACCAACCTCTTCTCTGCTGCGTGTTTCTCCTCAGCGCTAAGGTAGAAACACGGAACACCCAAATGCGAACGACAGAAATTCCAGATAAGGTTTTTAACAATAGGATCCCATGGTTGCCAGCCGAATTGAGTAACTGCGTATGGTGGGTTGCAGCACAAATTTTTTATATGCTGTATGGTAGTGCTGGGGAATCGGACAAAGGCCATAATCGCAGAAAGCGAGTGCCAACTGAATTTCACCACCAAATATAAGCAAACTGTGCTTCTACTATTATACTTTTTTCAACCACCTAAGACTTGCCAAATTCTATTGAGAGTATTATCAATTATTATTGCCAACACTACCAACTCTTTACGACTCCAAATCCATAAATGAATGACTATATATTGTGAATTAATAGGTCAAACGAATATTATTAATAACAGTGGCGGCTTTTACTAAAGGGCACAAGGGCACGTGCCCACCCAACCACCAAGATAAACACAGAAAGAAATTCGCATGTAATTCAGTGCATTATTTTAATTTCATTATTTTAACGATGGTATCAAAATTTCCTTCCGCACCAAAGGCGCGGCTAACACGCACAAAACTCTTTTCCGGGGAACGCTCTGATTTGTTCCCAATGTAGAGGTGATTCGGTTGGCTATCGGTTATCTTCGCTATACGCGTATACCAGGCGAATGGTGCACCGAGCAGATTGTTCCCCATTTACAGTCAACGTTTGAATTTCGACCGCAGTGTTTTGTGTTTTCGCGCAATCGCGCGTGTGAATTCAAAGATGAAAGATTGGATGTGCGGATGTTCAGTAACAAATAAACTGTTTTGTTTTATGTGCTTAATTTTTAAGAAAGAGGTTAGTGCGTGGAATAAACAAGGGGTGAATGATTTAAAACAAATTGCAGAGAGGGCAAAGAAACACAAATCTTCCGTTTCTCACATGAATGCGTGCAGGGATTTTAGTGTTTTAGGCAAAGTGGACATCCGTGAACAATTAGAGGATGCTTATTTGCGACATAAAATTAAGTACAACGAAGACGTGGAAAAAAATCGTCATATTTTGCGCCGATTAATTATGTGTATAAAATTTTGCGGCGCCTTTGAACTGGCGTTGCGAGGTCACGACGAGACATTAAGGTCATAAAATCTAGGAATTTATGCAGGGTTAATCAACGTTTAAAGGCGTCTCAAAAACTATTCAGAACGAATTGCTAGATGCAATGTTGCAAATTTACAAGCAGGAAATATTAAAAGAAATTAAATCTGCAAATTTCATTGCTTTGGAGGCCGATGAAACTACTCATAGACGTCTTTTCCAGCATGAAAATTAGGAGAATGGATTTTA
>JABXWE010013321.1:0-41257 GCA_014611495.1 Limonius californicus
ACAATGGGTAGTGCTTGTTACAACAGAAAAAAAAACAATGCTAAGTCAATTAAATACTTTGGTGTGATAGAAATTTTATTTTAAATTTTTGTTTTGTGTTTACGAAAATGCCGCGGCATAACGAATTCTCAAATGCTGAAATGAGAAATACGGTTTGCGTTTACGCTCAAAAAATAAAATTTCTATTACAGCAAAGTATTTAATTGATTTAGCATTGTTTTTTTTCTGCAGTAACAAGCACTACCCATTATTTTTGTGATCATGGCTGCCTGATAATTGCACGTCCTAACGGCAACTCAAAACTTCCACAAGCATTTTAAGGCAAACGGTTGCCTTTACGCGTTTGAACTAAGAATACCTTATTTATGTACTTTTTAATTCTCTTTCAGAAAATTAAAGAAAACTGCAAAATTTTCCACTAATAACAAAGTTAGAGCTAATAGTAAATTTCAATGGCAGGTTAAGTGCCTCTTATGATCAAATCTGGTTAATAAAAATAATTTCGTAACTGTACTGCATAATGATAACTATGTATACCAAATTTCAAAGAAATATTTTTAGATTTGTGGAAATTACAATAAAAAGAAGAAATAAAAAATTAAACTTTAAGGCCCTATAACTTCTTAAGGAAGGACTTTCTGCCTAAGGTATATTAGGTTTAATCGGTTTATTTTAACCTAAAGAATCTATGACTAAACGCTGGCCCATTCTTTCTGAGACACCCTGTATATGAGACAATTAAAGCAACTTTTTGTGCGTATAATTTGCATAGATTACAATCTTTCTTACTCTCTCCCTATCGTTCTCTCTCTTTCGCTCCATCGATTTGACGCGCTCTCTCTCTTTTTAAGTCTCTCTTTGGCTTTCTCTCTTTCTCACACACACACACATGCGCACAGTAATAAAACGGTACAAAAAGATAAGTAAATGTCACAGGTCAAAGACGATGCCACTACAACTTCAAGGCGTATAATAAAATTAAGTTAAATCTTTAATACTTATTTTTCATTCGTCGAACAACTAATTTTATTTTGTTGATACGATTTTTATAGTACCTACATACGTGATATACACCTAATCTACTTATATTAGGTTTTTTTGTATAGTATCTTCAACGAATCCATGAAATAGGCGTTCGCACGTTGATTACAGATTATTATAGTACGTATAAGGAACTTTATAAATTTACCTGTGACTTACAGGATAATGAAATATACCTAACACTGCATATAGCTAATTACTTGTCATGTTTATTGCATCAATAAATTAAGTAGAGACAATGGCTTTTTTATGATCAATTATTTTACACAAATAGCTATAAAAAATTATTTTGTGTGTGGTATTACTTGGAAATTTTATTTGTTTTTTAATAAGCTGAAAATGTGTTATAGCAATATATTGCTCACGTGTCATTAAAACAGTATCATATATTAAGGCGACACTAAAGAAGTAGTTTAATAATAGAAATTGACGTTTATTTCTAACAAATAGTAGGAATGACAGCAATCAATAAAATACAGGCTGTTCCAGTCTTAATCAATATTGTGGTTGAAAAACTAACCGATGCCAGGCTAAAGCCGGTTTTTTATAGACTCTAATAAAAACATGATTTGGAAAAATAAATAATAATGTATATTTTCTTGAATTAAATCTCAAATAATGAAGTACAGCAAATTGTACAATAAATACCGAATAACCGCAGTTTTCAACCCCACTGTTTCCGAAAAACAGTATGTTGAGTTGTTAAGATTTGTCTTAATTGGTGGGGGGCTATGACAAGTAAAAACCTTAAATTATATATTAAAATTTTTTCCATTTACAGAAATATGTATTACAGTAACGATGTTTTTTATTTAACATTATTTAAAATTTAAGGATTTTACTAACGGCTTCCTACAGTTTCTTTTTAGTGAATCGTGCAGCTTCGTTAATATGCTATCGTACATAATTAAGTAGTTATATTTACAGTTGTCGTATGTGATATTTATTCTTAAAATTTACATTTAAATAAAATAATTGTAAGTGTAAGTATGCCATAAACAAAAACATGCACGCACCAGGCAAGTTAAGCAGCAAGTCAAGCACGGTTTCGCACCAACACGGTAAACCGTAGAGTCGGGCCCTGTTGTTCATAGCACAAACTAGCTTAGCTTTGCCTCGCACCTCCTCGACACTGCGCAAGCGGTATAAACGAGGATCACGACTATGAAATGATATGAAAATTAGACGAAGTGTAAATATGCAGACGGTGCAATATTCTTTGCCAATGCAGAAGATGACTTACACCAATTACCGTAAATTCTGCTTGGCTGCTAGACAATATAATATGAGCATACATATATGAGTATATTAAAAGAAAAGCCACGATGCTATCGACATAACCCATTCTCTGCAAGCTAGTAGTCAAAAATAAACCATTCCAAGTAATGATCTTTAATTATTTAGGGGCGGAAATTTTAAGATAATTTATATTGCAAAGTGGAGGAAACAGACACAAAGTGAAGCTAAAATTTCTGGGTGTTTAAGTTATATAACTTGGAAAACTAATATTTACATACGGACAGTAAAGTCAAAATGCACAAGGCAATCGCTAGACCAATTTTTACCTACGGAGCTACGGCAAGAATACTGTAGATACGGTAATTACCGCGGTCAACTGAAATGGACATTATTATAGCGATCATTGGAGAAACACGATTTCATAGAGTAACAAACCATGTAGTTTGAGAAGATTGCCAAGTAATAGAAATGACAAAGGTTATAAAACAGAAAAATATGCTGAAATAGAAATACTGAAATAGCAAGTAATTAAATAAAAAAAGTATGTTACAAGAAACAGATTAATTAAAATAATACGAGATTAGAAGCAACAAAGAAATCAGAATCAGAAAACCACCAAAGAAGTGGGCAGATAATTGATGGACATCAACACTATAACTGTGTAAGGAAAAATAGGCAGTTGGCCTACTATAAAAGAAGAAGAAGAAGAAGAACATTAGAAATCTACTGATAAGACCTTGTATGTCTGTTTTAGGAAGCTCTAGGCTGGACGTCTGTTTAGTTAGACAACGTTCGGATTGTTTATTTGCAAACCAATTAGTAAGAAGAGAGTACATCAGGGATTTCTTTATATCAAAACAGAAACTTCCTGGTCATACTGTACCCTGTTTGCTTACTTTCCGTTTTATAAATACCATATCAGAAGTTTCTGGATGGGAATAAACTTTCAAAACAATATTATTAACAATCACATTTTAGGTACCTAACTAGCAAACATGCTATAAAGTATGTAATCTTACACAATATGTATTGATTTAATAATTAACACTAGCAATTTCCTGATAAGACCTCGTAGGTATAGTTTAAAAAACACTAGAGTCTAGTGACTAGACTGTCCTTCTATTTACTTAAGCAAGAGTCGGGTTGTTCATTTGCAATCAATTGTGATAAGCAGAAAATTAATGTGGGATTTGTAAAGATTAGAACAGAAACGTCTGCTCATACTGTACCCCGTTCGCTAATTTTGTTTTATAAACACCATACTAGTTTCTAGATGGAAATAAACTTTTCGCTAAAATAATATGTTTTTCTACTGAATAACCAAGGCAATTTTAACTACAGTTTTTTTATAAATTCGTGCTTTTGTGCTAAATATAAATTGACCGTGTTGCAGTTATGCATACTAATCGATTATTAAATATTGATTTACTTACGGTTTTATAGTAAATACGTTAATTTCTAAATATATACAGGGTGTCCCTCGATGTAAGGTCACCACTACTTGGTGTACGTAATCTTTAGACCAAATATAGTTAAAAATTCTAATAAAGTTATGTCCTAAAGTAAACCATTTTCAAAATACGGAGTGTTAAATTATTATTTATTAAATAATTACAATTTCAGGAAAGCCAATATTTATTTTTATTTTAGTAGTCCCGTGACGTGAGGTCACTACTTCACCTACTTGTAGGAGAGGTGGAAAGAAGTAGACTCTAAAGAGTGGCCAGTGTCTCTAAATCTACTATTAAAGAAGTTATGGCCTGTTTTAGTTAAATACTGAAGCAGCCGAAACAATAACGGATATTAAGTGGTATTTGATAGAAACTGCCTACGTTACTATGGAAAAGATATTATTTACTTGTATATCAAACAGTAAAGCACCTTAAAGTTGATTTCTCTGATTGCGCTTATTAACAGTGTTGATAATGTTTACTTGTACAACGCGAGAGTACGCCGATATCCATCGTATGTACGGTTTTACTGATAACAGCTGCTCAAGAATATGGGTTGAGATTTCCAAATCGGCGAACACCAAACCTACGAGTTTTCCAACTAGTGCACAACCACCTACGTGAACAGGGAACTTTCCCGAAACCGTCCACTGAGCGTCGAATACAGCAAGTACTAGACAATGAGGACAACATACTGCGAGAAATTGATAATAATCCTCTGTTCGTCGTTTATCTGCACAACTTAGGGTACCACGAATGCGAGTTTGGAGAACATTAAAATGTTCTAGTTTATATCCATTTCATATCGAGCCTGTTCAGCCCTCTTACTTACAGATTTCGCTAGTCGTATGGAATTTTGTCGCTGGATCATTCAAAATCAAAACGTAATAGAATTTTATTCACGGATGAGACAACATTAACAAGGAATGGATTAATAAACAGAAAGAACAGCCAGTCTTGGAATTTGGAGAATGCACACGAAATCACAGTGTTAAATTATCAACATAGGTTTTCAGTGAATATTTGGTGTGGAATTATTGATAACATGCTCATTGGTCCATTCATTTGTGAGAACCATTTAACCGCCGACAGATGTGAAGAATCATTTGGGAGGATTGGATTTGGATCAGACATGGTATGTGGTACCAGCATGATGGTGCCCCGGCACACTTTGCGTTACGTGTAAGAATTTTTGAATCAACGGTTTGAAAGACGTGTAATTGGTAAAGGAGAATAGCACCCCTGGCCCCCAAGACCTCCGGACTTAACTTGTTTAGATTATTATTCGTGGGGTCATATGAAAGATATTTTATACAAAACATCATCAGGTACTGTTGAAAATCTTGGCAGACGCATTTTTGAGGCAGCAGAACTAATTGGGAATCACAATGGTATGCTACGTATAACAACCAGATCTCTCTTAAGAAGAGCAAGAATGTGTCTCAAGAGCAACGGTGGCCATTTTGAACAATCTTTATAGTGAATTTATACTAAAATAAAAATAGATATTGCCTTTTCTGAAATTGTAGTTATTTAATAAATAATAATTTACCACTCTGTATTTTGAAAATGGTTTACTTTAGGGCATAACTGTATTAAAATTATTAACTATATTTGGTCTAAAGATTACGTACGCGAAGTAGTGACCTGACTTCGTGGGAAATCCTGTAAACCACATTCAATTTAACCTTATTTCACAATTTTGAGCTTTTTAGTATGACCAGAAACTGTATTATGGGTTTAAATAAATAGTAGACCACAATATTTTGCAACATAATATTGAGTGGTATTTATCAACCTGAATACGTATCCTGTCACTGCATCTGGTTCCAGAAATTGTCTCGTATCATTTTATCACGAAAGGGTACAGCACGCTTATATGCTTTCCTTACCTTGTGCATTAAGGAAATGTAAAATTATCTTCACCTCTAATTACTGCGTAAAAACTTTGCATATACACAGCATTAGCAAAGTTTCATGCTGTTGGAAGGATAAACTTGACTGAATACGTTGACACTGTGTCAAGATCACATTATTATGATATAAAATGCTCATAACTAATAATGCAATGGGATAGCAACGATAGCTAATGACTGAATTTGTTGCATTTCTTCAATTAAAGAGAAAAGAAACTGTTAAATCTATTTCACTAAAGATGGTGTTACAAAAATAAAAGTTCGACTATTTGTACAGGCTATTGATGAACACAGTCTATACAATAACAAATAGACACGAATTCAAATAAATACAGAACATTTCAATGATTTTACTCCTGTATTCAATCTACGGAAGACTGTTTTGTTGTCGAGTTAAATCAAGACTCGTTTTCCAACGGAAATACTCTATGTTTGTATATTTATTTAATTTTTCCTTGCATAAAAGTGTTAAACCCTACGTTACAAATACTTAGGACGATTTTCATTATTTCCCGTTTTTCCATTTATTGGAATACCTAGAAAATTACAAAAAAGGAATATTATATCACGAAGACAACTTTGCATTCAAAATATAAAAACGCAATTCCAGTATTATTATGTAATTTTGACATAGGTATCTAAAACTGCAGAAATATGCAGGTTGTTGTTTTGTAACATAATTTTTAATTTATGTATATCAACTATGGTATATCCTTTTGTTTCTTTAATTTTATCTTTGAATTCCATGGTAAAATTACAACAATTTTACCATGTTAATCGATTTAGTATCTACTCAAACTGAAACGTTAGCGGTTGCAGATTGTTACCATGAACAGACTATATTCCACAAGAGAGCCTTACCTGTTGATTTACAACTTTAAAGATTGAATTTTATGTAAACAGCGTCATTGATGCAATTATGTTGTCTTGTTATAAGAAATATATGGATAGCTTAACAACGTTTTAGGGTCATTCTTAATTTATTCTGAGGGTTTTCCTTACAGGTGTATTAAAAAAATTACTTAATTGATGCGTATTTGTATGATTTAGTACATCAGGAAAATAAACCGGTATCCATATTTTTCTACCAATTACATAATTAAATTAGAGGTGTTAGATTTATTTTTAAACATTTTACAATACGTATTTGATTTCAAGAGCAACACGAGTTCCAGTAGTAAAAAATAACTTATAGATGCCACAATGAAACTTTAGTTCCAGTATGTACCTACCTATAAAAGTAAAATACAAACTGTTGTTTACAATATGTTGGTCATGTATGTGAACATAAAACACCTTATTAAAATTTTAGGTAAAATTGAGGGCACTTCTTAAAAATTAACATTTAAATTATGATGATCTATATAACTATATAAACTAATATAAACAAATTGAAACATGGAAACAATTAATAGCATGAATTTGTGTGATTGGAAATAAATATCTATCCAAATTCTTCACTACAATTCGAAATTTTTGTCGTTCGAGATTTTTGTCAGTCGAGATTTATATCATTCAGGATTTTTGTCATTCGAGACTTCTGTTTTCGAGATTTTGTCTCTCGAGATTCTGTCTTTCAAGAATTTGTCTTTCGAGATTTTTTTTTTGGGATTTTCGCTGGATGCTGCCTGCAGTCATTACTGTTTATCAATCGCAATCTCTAAAAATTGAAGAAAAATATAGTACCTAGTAATCCACAAAAGGCAACCTAGTGGGAGACCGCACAACAGACTTACTTGTGAAATAATTCACAACAGCTGAGCGACAGACATATGCAAAAAGAGATGTTTGTTTCTCTCATATAAAGCAATTTCTATGCTAGTTTAATTGTTCAGTACATAAATGCATTAAATAGGTGACTAACATGTACACTTTCTTCGTCAAAATTATAAATAAGAAAGAACAAGGTTGAATGGCTAATTGCAACTGCAATGACATTCATATTAGTGTTGAATATAAATTATCTTTTACACGATACTGTAATTTTTCTGTTTCATTCGTTTTTCCAACTACATACGTCATCTAATTTTGTTGTATTGTTCTGTGATTTTAGTTGTTAATTACAGTGCTACAATGCATAACAGCTCCGTATCGAAGAATAGATTCAACGTTAATTTACAATTCTGTATGCATGGTAAAGTCATTAAACCAACACAAGGTAAGTGAAGGTTTAAATTTATTTCCAGAATGTATTTGAGCATGTACTTTACTAACTGCATTTCTAATAATATTGATTTGAACCAATATATGCATGTGTGAATAATTATTATTTTGTAATTAAAATCTTCTTAAACGTTAATCTATCTAAAAAAGTAAATGTAATTGGTATGCCGGCCATGAAACGTAATGTGACATTTAATTATGATGCATAATATAAACTGATAGGTCAGATAGTATAACAATGATGTTTTAAAACTAACGTCTGAAATAATTCTACTAATTACCTATTTAAAAAAATATTATTAGAGCTACTACTATGTTGTATGTGCGCAGGCATGTTATAATTTTATACTCGGAATTATACCTTCAAAATTAGGTGTCAATATTATCATAGAGAGAAAATGATAAGATGTGTAAGCGGTATCTGTAAATTTTTTAATTTTCATATTTCTACAATTTGAAAATAGTGTTTGCTGTTTGGGAGCACAAAAAGTCAGTTTTTTATTATGTTAACAATGTCTTTCAAATGTGAAGTATTCAGGAAAATGGTCACATATGCGGCATTATGCTTTATAGCTTCAGAATGGTTCTAGGTCATTTGCTCGCCACCACTTGCTTGCCACCACTTTCGCCATTGTTTGCTCCCATAGATTCCTCGATTGCCGATTGCTTACTGGGAAAGACGCTTGGCGAGACAGTTATTCGCCATTGGTTGTTCGACAGCCAACTTTGCTCGCAATACTAAGTATAATTGCATCAACGCAGAAAATAGGTATTTATGACATTTTATTTTGTGAGAAGGGAAGTTTCGAACAAAATAAAATCACTTTTAGCACATATATCGTACACTATTTTTTCTACAAACCCCATTAAAAGTACAAATCAATGCATTTCTTACGTTATTAAGTTTATAAAATATCGTTTTAAAACCCAATTATTCATGAAGTTTATTGTTGCTAAGGTAATGAAAATTCAATCGTTTGTTAACACGTAACTTCAAATCTCGTGACAGCGCCGAAGAAAATTTTTTGTTTGCCAGTAAAACACTATCCACTTCAGATTACTTATTCTAACTGCTCTCTAACTGTACATTTAATTAAGTAAATAAATATTCCTTTGATTTAAAATTTCTTAATTTTTTTTTAATATCGCACCAGTGTTAATAGTAAATCACGTCATTTAGTAAATTACTTTTAGCACCAGTGCTATAAAATCACATTTGAGACACTAACAGCATGCGTTAAAAAATAAACTTTAACTGACGTTTAACAGATTTTGAAATATTTAGGAAATATTCATTTATGGAAAGTTTTGGAAACCTAAAATGCTGTTTCTATATACAAGCGATTTTTCCCATTTTTTGAGAAGTTATTAATTAAAAATAATTTGAAAATGTATATGTACAACATAAAAATCAGATACACTTTTAGTTAATTTTATTAGGAACAAATAAAATTAATATTACCCTATACGAATTCAAATACAAGAACAGGCAACCCTGCGTACGGTAATTTAAATCCTTTGAGAATTACCAACAGCATATACTAAATGCAGATACAGATAATATTTTGTTTTAAGAATTAGTTGCTTATCAAACATCTATCCGGCGTACAATCGGCGTAGCCAGCAAACAGTGGTTGAGCGTAGATACCCGCGAGCAAACGGTATGCGAGCAAACGATGGCGAGAAAAAGGTGATAAGCAAGTTGACACCCATCAGAATAATATACCATAGCTGTAATTACTATTCCTCTTATTCATATGTAATCAAAATTAGAAATAAACAAAATTAGATAGTACTCGTTGCAGTCCCTGTACATAAAAATATCACAAAGATAACAAAAACACAACAAAGAAGAAGAGATAGGAAATGAAGAAAAGGAAACACTTTTGCTTGGATTAATAGAAATAGGCGGTTATTACAACATCTATCGAAAATTTCATATATTTAGCCATGAATAAGGTTATGCTAAAGAGGAAATATGCTTGAATTTATTGGATTGTGGACATGCTCTGAGTATGGCAATATAGAAGTAGCTGGATTACTAATTCAGAATATGGTTGATATCTTTGTTAAAGATAAAATGGCTATACACCCCCTTATTTTTTTACTTGAAAAGAAATGAGTAAAAGTCATCATCAGATTTTCGTTTACAATAACTGCTTAAGTTAATAATACAATTTAAACGTAAATAAAATAATTTCTAAGATTATTGCTTACAATAGTTGCTCTAAAAGCACTCCATATAGTACAATGTAATAAGGATAACTAATGCTGGTCTATTACAAGACTCTGTACTTCTTCAGTTGTGTCTGCACCTTAATGCCAACGTATTGGCGCATGCTCAGATGTGTTTTTGTACAAACATATAACAAGTATATTCCTGAAATATTTTTATAATGAATCAACAGGAAGATTTGAATCTATTAAACTGCGATTTGAAATATATGCAACTACCTTTAACCATACCATATCTTGGTAACAAAGTTCATAAAAGACAGTAGGTATTTACGTTGCTTATCTTTGTACATATGTTGAAGAGATTCGTTATAGCCAGCCAGCTTAACTTCTGTAACTATTTTCTTCTATTATCAGGAGCCCCAAATTCAAATGTGAAGACTTCTGGCTAGTGACCAACCAAAACAATGCCGGCCTCGGTGGTGTAGTGGTTCACGCATGAGCCTTTGGATCCAAGAGACTTGGAATTGAATCAGGCCGAGGTCGGATAAAAAGTAAAGCAGTAGGTCACTACTGGAGTTGGAACTACCCCAGATTGGTAAAATCTTAGTTAGTGTGTACAATAAGCCAATGATGGCTGCAGTGTTTAGAGATGCTTGGAAAACCGCGTCCTAGATCTCGCATCAAAAACAAATACAAACACAAGGAAAACAATACTCAAAACCCAATTTACAAATTTCCAAGGTATTTAGTTGTAATTTTTAGAATTATCCCTTAAAATGACCATGTCTGAAGGTAGTCTAAAATGGTGAAAAGCAGCAAGATACGTTATTCTGCTTCAAATACTAAGTAAAAAATGGTTATACAATTTTGTCTACGGTTTGCTAATTTTGGAGTTATTCCTAATCAGAGATGTTAAAATTGTTGTGATATCAACAATAGCTAAAACGGAGTTGTTATACTAAAATAAATATTGCTTCTGCATTTTCAACTGTCAGAAGTGCAGAAAATCAATCCCATTGAAGCGCATTTCATGTCCAGTTCATTACCGATTTGCAGAACGCACTTTACGAGATAGGCAGCTGTTGTGAATTACCAAACGAAAATATCGTTTATATAATACAAGAAATTGAAAAATTCTCGGAAAATAGTTTACGGAATCAAAATTCATTTCAAATAGAAGTGCTCGCAAGATAAAAATTTTTTGGCCACAGGTTCTATTTATGATCAGTCGGCCTGCCATATCTAAATAAATTTCTAAAGTTAGCGAAATTATTTCCACCCACTAGCTAAGGAAACACGTAATATTTCTTAAAAATTCAGAAAATATTAAGAGTATCAAACACAGATTTCTAGAAACGTTTGCATTTTCAAAATACCCTGGGAACTATTTATTATACACACGTTGAATTTGGGTAACACCTTATAACACAATACACCAATAATTTTTTTTTGATTTCATCAAAACTAGCTTTTTTGCCTCGTATTTTAACCTGCCATGAACGTGATGATGAATATATGAAAGTTCTTTATAATAGACAAATAGAGTTAAGAGCCCTATTTGTTAGTTGCATAAAAGGTCAATGTTGCTATTAAAATGTATTTACAACTACTTTTTGAATTAAATATAATTATGTTTGAATTATAACAATTATTGTTAAGCCGCAAAATTATAGCAATAATTATTATTTTATGTTTACCTGAATACAAATTTATGTATAAAATGTTTAGTTGTGGTTATGGTAATATGCACAGCAATATGTCTAACAAACCATATAATTAAGAACATGTTTATAGAATTGGGCTTGATTGTATTGTTGCTAAGCAAATGTATTTAAGTCACATGGTTGCAATGAATTTGACTTTTTCAAAAATAAGTAACTTTAAGTTTCTAGAAAACTTGATTTACCATATCGTTAACATACGTTATCTTGTCAATATTACAATTTACTTTCGGCTTAGACCGCGTCGTCATTTGGGAACTACACCCAGCATTATCAGGTAAGCGCCGACCTGTAGCTTGAATATAACACCAGTCCAGGTCCAGTGTTATATTTACTCTGAAGATGCAAGCTGCAATATCTTGCGAAACGTTAGTTTGTATGGGTTCACAAACAGCTAACAGGCATAAGTCGATTAAGTATTATTGTCCTGGCAAACAAAATACATTAAGATCAAATCCTTGTCCGCCCCAAGGTTTGATTAATATAAGCACACGGCCCTGTTTAGGCAGGCAGGGCCTACGAACAAATATGGCTCAAACGTCTAGAGCAAATGCTTGTAAAGGCAGACAAGCTACAGGTCGGCGCTTACCTGATAATGCTGGGTGTAGTTCCCAAATGACGACGCGGTCTAAGCCGAAAGTAAATTGTAATATTGACAGTTCGAGAAACCGCGAAAGCCGCAAAGAATATATACGTTATCTTGTTACTGTTCTTGTTGTAGGTCGTTAGTTTTTTGTCTAAATAAATATGGGGCTATACACTTCATTTTACGCGAATGTCACGGTAACTTTAATGCAGCTGCACGCCCCTAAACCGAGCGCTATGGTAATAGACGACATCCAAATTTTACGCGACGATTAGATCAAATATAGGAAAAACTGAGACGTTGCCCCTACCGCAATAGCAAACCGTGTACACGAGGTGTAAGAACACCGTGGCTAGAGAAAAAAGTATTGGAAGCTTTGGAAAACGAACCTGGAGGTATTGTACGACAATATAACGTCAGCCATGGTACTAGACGTAGATTAACTAAAGAAGATATTTTTATCATATTCAAAGGTGCAAATTTTATTACCTTAACATTTCCCAATATGTACATTGTACATGTAATAATTATTGCCAGTAGTTCCTTAAACACCGCAAAGCTAATCCTGGCCGACAAACATGCAACATTTACTCCAGGTGGAGTCTTTAACACCCGTAAATGAATAGAATAACCAAATGCGTTGCAATGATAACTTCTGGGTTGGCATAATTGGAAATCAATTAATCGGTCCATTTATTTTTCCAAGACGTTTTAGATGCAGAACACGATGTCAATATTTAATTAACGATTTACCTGGTTTGTTAGACGATGAATTTAACGATTAGAAAAAATATGTGGTACCAAATAAATAGAGCTTCGGCACACAAGACACAAAATAAGAGAATTGTTTAATAAGAATTATCCAAGAAGACGGATTAGTCGTGGACCACCTATAACATGGCACACAAGATCGCCCCACTTAAATTATCAAGATTGCGTTGAGTAGAGAAACTTCTAAGAGATAGTTTATTGGACGCCAAAAACAATAATATGCTTCAAAACTTGGTAGTAAACATTATTCGACGAGCTACAGAATGTTCTGATGGCGCTCATTTAAAGTATTGGTCATAAAAACAATAAAAATTAGCAGTGTAATGTTTGCAAATTATCAAACAATAATTAATATTAAACCATCTGCGATTGAAGTTTAAAGTCGGATTTACTTATGTGGTTACCTAATACACTCATTAATAGTGCCTAGTATGAATGAATGGGAAAAACAATAGTGTCTTACTACAGCACTACTGCTTAAAACAAAAACAACAACAAAAATTTAATAATTTTATAATGTCAACAGTTAAGAACTAAATATTTTCAGACAATGTAATATTACACGTCTTTATACGGCTTATTTGCCGGAGTATTTCGTAGTGCTCGTTTTGCGCCATTTATTGTATCCTATGTATTGTATACGCATTCAGTTCGCTTGTGGTATTGAAACAGTATCAAACCGTTAATTGAATCTGCTCTAATTGCTATTGATTAAATCAAATGGTTATTCAAATCCACAGTAGATGTAGTTTGTTGATTCAGTATTTTATCTATTGTAGTACGTATCTGTCTATACAATCGAAATATTTTAACAATAATACCAGAAATCACGTAGGAGAACTTGCTGTTCCGTAGTAGAAAACAATTCCCAAAAGCAGCTATTTTGCACAATAACAGTCTTCTTGAGAAATACAGAACTGGAACCTGCTATTAAATGTTGAAAATAAACCTATTCCGTCATACATTTAATATTGGGCAATACTTTGCCTACGGCAAGCTGTTTAAAGAAGCTCATTTAATTTTTATATTTTGGAAATCTCTTCTGCATGTTGCCGTTGGTCATATTATGACTGTTCTGTTTTCATTTCCAATACAATTGTGTTTACTTTTAACTACGCTGCATAAACACAGATAAACTTATCATTTCGAGATTCGGTGATTGCCAATTTCTCGGTACAATTAAGAAAATAATAAGAAAATAAACCAAGAAGCAGTTCCTTATAATCTACGAAACGTCTTGTTTGTTGCAGTTTAAAAATCTTAATTCAGTTTAAATACGATAGGGTAAATGTTGGATATTTGCCCCTGTGGGATAAATGCCCCGGTGTCACTTGGCAACAAAGGAAAGGTATAAACGCCCCGCTTTCTGCGATTTCGCTATCTGCACGTGATTAGTCGACAAATGCAGGTGCCGCGCGTGCATACGGTGTGTTCGTTCCTGTAAAAATAGCTACCAAAGGTACGATCCATAATATATTACTGCATGTGGGTGTTCTTAGTAAGTTACGTTAAGGTTTTATGTAAAAAATATCAATGCAACGTTGTTATTTTTGGTAAATTCGATCAGTATATAACCTTACTTTTATTCTAAAATGATGAAACCGCTCGTAGGTAGTACGTATTTCAAATTAAAAGGTGGGGCATCTATCCCATCAAAAAGGGATATATGGCCACCGTTTTTGTGGGATTTATGCCTCAGCGTTTATGAGGTAACTTTAATTATTTAATTACGTATTGAAAAATTTTAGGATGAAAATATGCCTCGAAAATATAAGAGGAAGGATAATGTCACTCCTAGAGCCGAATGGACGGAAGAAAGTCTTGTTGCAGCGTCCGCAATGATTAAAGCTGGATCCATGGGTATTAATCAAGCAAGTAAATATTATAATATCCCTTCAAGAACGTTAAGGAGGCGTTTAAAAAACAATAATTTTCGAAAAGGTCACATGGGAAAACCACCTGCAATGGGCTTCGAAAATGAAAAACGATTAGTGAAACATATACAGAGACTAGAAGCAGCGGGTTTTGCACCAACTCGACAAACTGTACGACAGATAGCATTTGAATTTGCAAAAAAACTTGGAGTAGAAAAAAAATTACTGAGTAAAAATTCAAAAGAAAATAAAACGTCCGCAGGGTCCCACTGGTTGTATTCATTTTTGGAAAGAAATCCAGAGTTGAGCATAAGACAGTCAGAAGGTTTATCCTATCTCGTGCTAAAGGAATGTCTCGGGCAGAAGTTGACGGTTTTTTTGCTTTATTAAAAGAAACTCTAGAAATGAACGGTTTGGTTGACAAGCCAGGAAGTATATACCTATAACATGGATGAGCCCGGTATTCAGATCAATAATAAACCCGGGAAGGTACTTGCCACTAAAGGAAGTAAGGACGTTCACGTCCTTACTTCAGCTGAAAAAGGAGAAAATGTTACTGTGATCACCTGCGCCAATGCGGAGGGTACCTTTCTACCCCCCGTATTGACAATGAAAGGCGTCCGAAAAAATCTTGATTATCTTGATGGATTACCAGCCGGAGCAGATCTTTATATGAATAGGCAATCCTCATATATTAATTCAGATCTGTTCCTACAGTAGTTTAAGGAACATTTCTTGGTTCGCAAAGGATCTGGGAAAGCTCTCCTTATTATGGATGGTCATACATCTCACTGCTCTTTTGAAATGCTGCAAGTTGCAGATCAAAACAACGTGGTTATTTTATGCTTACCTAGTCATACGACGCAGGCTTTACAACCGTTAGATAGATGTTTCTTTAAACCTTTGAAAGAATATTTTAAACAAGCTGCACAAGATTTTATGTTTCACAATACACAAAGAAAAATATCCAGATTCAAAGTTGGGCAATTAATTGGTGAAGCATGGAAAAAAGCAGCTACTGTTGGAAATGGTACTTCAGGGTTCGAAGCCACTGGTATTTATCCACTACGACCAAATGCAATTCCTGACTACTTTTTTAAAATTTCCGATACAGCAAACCAATACGTGAGCAATGATGATAACCAAATCCAAAACGAGGAAAATGTGTGGACACAAATGATTCTCTTAATTTTACTGTAGAACAAAGAAATAATGGAGAGGTAGATGACTCTTTTATTTTAAATTCCCCAGTTAATATAAACGATTTGCCAGATGAGTTTTTCGAAAATCTTGATAATTACATTACAATACCCAGTACTGATACTGAAACATTAGACATTACCAACATCATCTTGAATGAAAACAACGATACACAACCTGAATCTGTTAACGAGGCCAGCATTCCAGCACCAGGGCAGCCTACACCTTCAAAATACCTTCACGATATATCACCAGTTCCTACAATCCCTGCAAAACGTGAACACAAAAGAAAACAGTCAGCAGAAGTACTGACTTCACAGGAATGTTTAAAGAAGAAAGCTGAAGATAAAGTCAAAAAAGGCAAGCAAACAAAGAAATCAACTACCACCAAGAACTACATTAATAAAAAAACATGAACATTCTCCAAAACCATCAACTTCTTTTAGCAAGCATACAACCACTTCTAATAAACAAAACGAAGATGATGTTGACTGTGCAGAGTGCTTAGAAAACTATCTACTCACCACAGATAATGTTGATTGGATTCAGTGCGTTGAATGTAAGTCATGGATTCACGAGTCATGCACAATCTATGATTCTCGTTGCAATTCGTGCGGTCGCAATAATAAAAGAAAGTTAGTTGCTAAACGAAAGTTGTGTTAAATATTACTTTTTAAGCTTTTATGATTAACAAATTTTGAGGTTATCGTTTCTCCATTTTTGTTCCGGCGGTTTTTATATTTACCTAGTATTTAATATATTTATGTATTATACTTTATTTTTACTCACTTTGTATCTTTAGTTTTCAGGCCACATATCCCTTTAGTAAAAATGGATGGGGCAAATATACTACCGTCTGGGGCATAAATCCAGTACGTGTAGGATTTATGGCCATTTTTGTTAGTTTGTTAAAACAAAGATTAAGGATTTGTTTTAAATATTTACACTAATTTACCGTAAAACACTTATTCCTTAATGTACTTGCATTATATTTATAATATTAGTATTCAATAAAAGTTTTGCACTATTTTTGTATGTTAGTGTTAGCTTAAGTGGGGCATATATCCAACATTTACCCTAACTAAAGTTTGTTTCCAATATTTAAGGAATATGTCATGAAATCGTGAATAATACAAAACCAGGAGCTAATGTTTGTTTGGAACATTTAAGGAATATTTGCATTACAACAAGATACAACTAATATTTGTTTCTATGTTACCTGAACATAAAAAAACGAGATGTAGCTGAAATTGGTTTCTGGGATTAGTACATATTTCCTGCGTTTCTAAAATAGAACAACTATCGTTTGTTTAGAACATTTAGCGAATATTTCCCGTATATTACAAAACGATGTTATATAGATAAACATTGCCTAATAAAGCATAACAAGCATAACAAGTCCCAATCATTTAAGATCTTATTCTGATGATATTTTTCATGAAACACGGCCTTGTTGAGATCAATCACCCATCCTGTTCACATGGCTTGATAACGATTTTAGTACCAAGTTCGATATTAAGCAAAATATGCCCGCCTAATTAAAAGCACTTTCTTAGGACGTATTGTCGCACTGCCTTCAAAAACTTGAAAAACCTTACAAGAACTGTATAAACTCCATAGGGATTCTTTCGAATAAATATCGAATATTTTTCATGTTACTTAAACTTTGTTTTTGTTTTATTGTGCCAGTCCGAAAATTAAATTGTCAAACCTCGTACATACATAAACACATCTAAAATTATTTACCAGTCCCTCTTGACCCGGTTAAACAATATTGAAGCAACATTACATCAATATTTAACCAATATTCAGTTCTTGTTATGGAAGGCCTGTATAAACTAAACAGTGCGTAACAAATGTTGATTATATTACCAATATTTATCAATAACACTTATTTTCCTAACAGCATATTGGAAGTGTGTACAAATGTAATTATTAATTATAGCCGTTCCAATAATATTTAGTACCTTGATATATGTATGATTTAACATAAATGATTTCTCAATTTTACTATCGAATTAATATATTTAATACGTGGGTTTTGGATTGACGTAATATAGTTTTATGCCGCATTATATCTTACAGTTGTATATCAAACTATCAAAAACTTGTTTATTTTCTAGAAAAGCTTTCAGTGTAAGCACAAAATGTGGTTCTACATGAAATACAGTTCAACATTAGAATGGAATGTGCTTGTCATTATAGTCATCTAAATTAAAGGCAAATATACCATATTTGTTTTCAAGCTATATTTTACTGACACGATGTTTTTTTAAATTTAAACATTAAACATAAGTTCAACGAAAACAATACGTTCGCCGAACCCTCATATTTTAATTTTTTTGCTTGAAAGCCATATGACTTCTTACTAACTATGTTCCGTTCAGTATTACAGCTAATTAAAAAATTATATTTTTTTTAATTTTTCCTCCATATTATCACTTCATTTACATTAAAATATGTGCTCTCTAAATAAGAGTTCACATCATACAAATTCGCTCGCTATTACAATGTGGTGCTTTATTTTTCAGAATTGATACATGAAAAGGAGTTTATAATAAACAAATAGCATTTATTGATTTCAGCCTGTAAAATAATACTGTATAAAGTTAAAATCTCAAGACACATAGAAAAGTCTTCATTCATTATCAAATCATATTTGCAAATAAATAAAAAAGGTCAACGAGGGGGTTACAAAAAATGCCAGTCGAAACATTTAATTTTTCGAAATGTTGAGTATGTGTTAAAATTATGGCGATTGACTGTACCATTTACGAAAAAAGTGCATTCGTCGGAAAACAGACGCTAAAAGGAAATTTTGGACTATTTATTGTCCGTTCACTTATAGTCCCACAACATTGCAAATGGGTGTCAAAGACGTCTTCATTGACTTCTTGTAAGAAATGAATCTTTTAGGGATAAAACTTGTGGTGCTTCAAATTGGTAGAATACTGATTCGATTAATACCTAAAACAATAGCCATTTGCCTTGTCATCAACGTAGGACCGACAAAACTGTAGTAGTACCAAACCGCGACTTCCACCGCTCGATTTCTTACCGAATTTTCATATTTCGCTGTTAATTTGCGACAGACCCGGGGGCCTGAAATTTTCTCACTAACACCAAAACATACTTGCGGTTCACATGCTTATCTGCATGTTGCTGGTTGAACAATTCGGCGCTTCTACTGGCACACTCATTGTTTCCGAAGGAAAACGCAATTATTTCAACTCTTTCTGAAATCGAATAAACGGTTTTGAATGTTCAAAGAAAACAACAACTACGAAGTACGGCGTTACGTAGACGTAAAAAACATTGAAATGTGTACGTCTACGTATGGTCAACCAATGCCGCCTAATGAATCCATAAATGCCCCGGAACATTTACTAACTTTGGTCTGCATTTCCGCGGAAACTAATACTCGGAATCCTAAAATAAAAACACTAATGTAGAACAAATCCATCGATCTTTTAAATGGTATGTATTTTGATATGTCCTGCCTTTAAAATTTTCTTTCGCATAAGAAGCAAAGCCGCAGGTCCCGTGCCACTGTGTAACTCGTTAAAAATTACAACTGGTGTTGGAACTACTGCAGATAGGCAAACTTCATAGGGTGTACAATAAGGTAAGAGCTACAGTGCATAGAGATGCTTGGAAATCGGCGTCGTAGATCTAGATCTCAAATAAATAAATTACATGTCCCCCTGGAAAATTAATTTAAGATGTTAGGGCGTTTTTCAAAGAATTGAAGTTTAGTGTCTCAAAACAGGCTTGTTTCGTTTTCGGTGGGCCGCCCTGTATATAAGGACAAATATTTCCAATGTCATACACAGTAGTCAAACTTTGTTGGCTCTTAACTTACGTCTGGCAGACGCCGCTTCACATATTTGTTATTATTTCTACAACCAGAATTTTTTCAAACGTTGTCGCTCTCAGTCCCTTCCTTATTTTTAGTGTTCTACAACCTGATAAAAAGGTAATGTTGTAAAATTAATGTACTTACACCTATTAGTAGTTCGCAGTCTAACATGAGTTCATACTCTTGTACAGATTCTGGTACTTTTGAGATTTTGGAATCCAATTTTAGTGTTTCTACTGGGTGTCAATAGTCAGGATAAGACTTGAATGAGCTTTGCTTAAGCTAGTAAACTGTGAAGTATATCGAACAGACTTCTCTGCTTCGCAATAACTACAATAATAATGTACATTCCGCAATAGCTTGTGATACGGATTTTGGGTTCCCTGTTTCTATTAAAATATCAAATTTGGAGAACATTAAAACGTTATGGTTTGTATTCATTTCATATTCAGCATGTTTAAGCCCTCCTACCTACAGATTTCGCTACATAACAGAATTGCATTCACGAATGAGGCAACATTTACCAGGAATGGATTAATGAACAAAAAGAAGAGCCACTCTTGGGATTTGGAGAATCCACACGAAATGACAAAATCAAATTATCAACATAGGTTTTCAGTGAATATCTGGTGTGGAATTCTTGATAACATGTTCATTGGTCCATTCGTTGTTGAGAACCATTTAAGCGCCGGCAGATATTTAAATTATCTAGAAGATCATTTGGGAAGATTGTTAGATGATGTCCCTCTGGCGATCAGATATAGTATGTGGTACCAGCACGATGGACCCCTGTGCACTTTGCGTTACGCGTAAAACAATTTTTGAATTAACGGTTTGAAGAGGGGTAATTGGTAGAGGATAACAGCTGGTCTCCAAGATCTCCGGACTTAACTTGTTTAGATTATTATTTATGGGACCATATGAAGATATGGTATACCAAACACTATCAGAGACTGTTGAAGATCTTAGGAGACCCATTTTTGAGGCAGTAGAACTTATTTTAGGAATAAGAATGATATGTTATGTAGGGCAACCAGATCTCTCTTAAGAAGAGGCAAAATGTGTCTCGAGAGGAACGATGGCCATTTTGAACAATCTTTATAGTAAATTTAAACTAAAATATAAATAAATATTGGCTTTTCTGAAATTGTAATTATTTAACCTTCAGATGCCCAAGACGGGGTGGAAAGTGACCCCAAGCCTACATTTTTGCGTGGCATTAGCTGAGTTTGCAATTTTCTCTGCGAATTTTCTATTTGAGTTTCTTACCACTTGAAATGATATAATGTATTTAGTTTTTTAATAAAACATATTACTAAAGATCTATCATAATTTTCTCAGTTGGGATCAAATTTGACCCTGCCTTGGGCACTTAATTCATGCATTTGTAATATCTTTCCAATCGCTTTTACTCGTTGTTTATCGCGAATAACCGCCTTGCGACCTTCTACAGTGCATCGACGTGTTCATCAGTGGCTAAAAAGCTTTGGTTACGGTGTATGCATAATAATATCATTTAGGGTCGATCCACACTACAGTGCCGCTCTCGATATGGTCTCGGTACGATACAATTTCCTCATATTCACATTGTCGTTCAGGCTCCGGTCTCGCTTCAGTCGTTTCTCATCAATCATCAATGTTACAAGTTCGATGCAAATAGTGAAAATCTCATTTTTTAACTTTTCTACTGAAGAATTAGTTTTGATAGCCATTCTTTTAGACGATGGGTCAAGAAGCATCAAAACACAGAGAAAAAGAAGAAGACGAATGTGGGTACATCCACGTTTACAAGCAAGAAAAAGTGAAGGAGAATATTACACGTTCTATCACCATTTAATTGACGATGAAGAAAAATTCATATTGTATTTTAGAATGGATTCTGGTACATTTGAAATGATATTTGCTAAAATAATTGGTGGTTTGCATCAAATCGAGCACTAAGCGGAGTGGACTGAGATCGAAGACATATTCACACTGTCGCTACAAGTCCTGACAAGTCCGATCTCGCTCCGATAAAATATTCTTTGAGGTGTATCGGTATTGGAGCGGTATAGTATCGATATCGTAGCAACAGCGATAGTGTGAATAGACTCATTTGTTTCTTCTGTAAGAATATTGTATCGAACCGAGAGCGTATCGAGACCGTATCGAGAGCGGCACTATAGTGTGGATCGACCCTTAGTCATGTCGAGGAGATTTTTGACGCATACTGAACTTGAACAAGATGCAGCTAATGTCGACCTTAATAACTTTGACGGGGGTGATTTACTTAGCGAAGATGAAGACCATGCTTTCGAGGAAATGGATAGTGACGTTGACGATAACAATGATGTGTCGGACATTGAAATGGAACCTGAAGAAAATGGCATTGTTATTGTTTCTCGAGACGGCAGCAATTGGTTTACGCAACCAAAACGTAGCAGCAAACGTAATTCCGCAAATATTTGAAAGGTTTGAAGAAATAATTAGATTTATGAGATTTGACAACTTCGAAACTAGACAAGAGAGACGACTGGAAAGTAAATTAGCTGCAATTCAAGAATTTTTTGAGATTTTTGTCAAGAATTGTAAGAAAAGTTACAATCCCATTCCTGATTTGTGTGTCGATGAACAGTTAGTGCCATTTCGACGCCGGTGTCCGTTTAAAGTGTATATGAAGTCCAAACCTGATAAATATGGTATAAAAATTTGGACAGCCTGTGACAGAAAATTCTTATGCATGTAATATGCATGTTTATACCAGAATGATCGATAATGTTCCTGAAAAAGAACAAGGAAAGCGCGTTGTAAAGGATTTGATTTGCTATCTAGCCCAAGGATATGGAATTACTACGAATAGTTTTTTTACATCTTTACCATTCGCGGAAGAATTAATTGAAGAAAAGAAGACATTATTAGGTACTGTGAGACGGAAACGCCGTGAGGTTCCGAAAGAAATGTTACCAAACAGGAATAAGGAATTGCACTACAACATATTTTTGTTCGCAAACCAAGTAACAATGACATTGTATGTTCCCAAAAAAAATCGCAGTGTGGTACTTCTTTCAACACAACACGATGATGCTACAGTTTCGGGTGAAGAAGATGCATTCAAGTCTAGGATAATACTGGAATACAACCAAAGGAAAGGGGCAGTTGATACTTTGGATAAAATGATCAAAGAATATGCCTGTAACAGAAGATGTCCACTTGTGATGCTTTTGAATTGTCTAGATTTTTCAGCAATCAATTCTTACATTGTATGTACCAGTAAGTATCCACCCTATGCAAAAGGAAAAACTTGTGCAAGGTGGCTCTTTCTAAAATAACCTGGACTAGAATTAGCAACGACGCTAGTACAAAGGTGCCTTGAGAAAGTGTTCATGTAGTACAGAAAAGTGTGCAAACTACCATAGGTGTAGTAATTGAAATTCCGCAAATGCCAAATGTTGCTGTACCCAAACAAGATCAAAAAATGGGAAGATGGAAATTATGTCCCAGAAAAAACCACAAAAGACATTCAAAAAAATACTATAATTGTAATGTTTTCATTTGCAAGGATCATCTCAAAACTAAAGTAACCAAAGCATGCCAATAAGTGATAAAACGTATTCATATGTCTTTATTTAAGCAACAAGAATTAACAATATGAGTTACCGTTTAGTTTTTGATAAGTATATCTTTAGTTTCTTGCAAATGTATTTAATTTACTAGTAACTGAAATTTTCATGTTTAAATGCTGTAGTACTGTATCTTGTTGATAATAACAGATGTTAAAATCGTTAATTATTATTATTAGAGTAATACCTTGTGTGGTGGTAGCCTAGTTGGTAGAGCGCACGCTTTCTGAGTAAAACGTCGATTCTAGCTTGGATTAGAAACCTAAGCATTACTATGCAGATTTATAAAAATCTTGTCTGCAACCCACCACACACAATTTCCCAATCCGGCTTGCAACCGTGGGATCTTAATGCTAAAAACCTTCTCTGAAATTTCTGTCGTTCGGATTTGATATTAAACTGTAGGGCCCCCGTGTTTCTACCTTAGCGCTGAGGAGGAACACGTGGCAGAGAAGAGGCCGATGTCCAGCAGTGGGACTAAAAGACTGTCAATGATGATGGTGAATATCTTTGTTTAACAATTTACACAAAAATGAAAACGTTTGAATGTTTGAAAAATGTTGGGATCAAATTTGACCCCAACTTGGGCACTACTGCCAGAAAATATTACTTGGGCATTCGAAGGTTAATAAGTAATAATTTAACACTCTGTATTTTGAAAAGAGTTTACTTTAGGGCATAACTTTATTAGAATTATTAATTATATTTGGTCTAGATTACGTATACGAAGTAGTGACCTCACGTCGTGCGACACCCTGTATACTTCACATAGAAATAATTCCTTGTACATATTATTACATTAATAGCCAAATGTTACTCTGTTAGAATATCGTTTTAATTATTCTCATGTGGTGGTTATAACTCTTTATTATTAATTTCCACATACATAATTACATAAACAACATAATGGTGGCTGGAGCACACTTTCACGTGCTCTTACCCACCCTTAATCACTTACTCACAATGGAATGGTAATTGTGTTAGCTGATGGCCCTGCGGGTGCTTAATTACATACCTGTCTTTGCCTAATACAGTTTTTTACTCTCTGAAGATCTTCGCTATTTAGTTTTCCGCACTTTATTCTGAAGACTTCTTTATCGTTTTCTGCTCTTCAACATTACTTTGAAGATATTCAGTAGCGATCTTCAGTTTTTGAATTTCATCCTGTAATTTCTTCTTCTCGTTGGCACTCTTTAATACTTCATCGTCTTCTTCCTGCAGCCTGGCAATTTCTCGTTCCTTTTCTCGTATTCTTCAAGTTTAATCGGCCATTTTTTAATCTGGTGCAGAACTCATTCTGCTCTTTATTTTTATCATTGTCCTCTTCCAAAAAAACTCTATTATTCTCAAAAATGTTGCCGAGTTCTTTGTATTTTTGAACGAACTCGTGGTGAGTATCCATTTCTTTTTGGGAAATTACCAGTTTTGTCGTTTTCTTCTTGTAAACGTTTAGCACTCCCTTCTAGGGGTTTCCTGCAATTTTCGGCCCTTAAAATTTCGATTTCTTTGGATTTGCTCATATTTTCGATTAGGATATCTCCGTATTCCCTTGGAGCTTCTCAAAGTCTACTTTGAGTTCATTGTAGCTAGTTTGGAGGCCGTCCTTTAACGTCGCCAGCTTGTCCGTGGTTTGCTAGCAATCCAAATTGAGCTGTTCCAGACTAAGTACCAGCTCTTTGTTTTCGCTTTCTAACATTTCGATTTTCTTTCGTAGATCGGGCACAAGCGACGATAGCAGACCTCCGGGAGGTCCCCCAGGTGGTTGACACGACCAACTGTTACCATTTTCGAGACTGTAAGCTCGGGTTGCGATTTGCATCAGATGAACAGCTGATGTCGACGTCATTTTTGGTTGCCCCCTTGGCTGGGTATCTCGGCTTAGACAATTATACTTAAGGTGGTCCATTTGCCCACATATGTAGCAGCAACCCCTTTCTCTCTTCGGTTTGATACACGAAGATGCAAAATGGTTGGTCCCATTACAGTTGAAGCATTTAGCAGGTCCACTATGGCTCCTTGAACTGCCTGATGAGGGCTTGGGGAAAACTGCTGACATCACTCTCTTCTCTGGTTCGGGTTTAATCGTAAAATTAAGTGTTGCTGCTTTACTTTTCACTTTTACATAAACCGCCAGCTTAACTTTTAGTTTCCGCAACGTTGTAGCTTCCTATAGATACATATTTTTGTTTATATCATCCGTAATGCCTTCCACGATATAACTGATCAGTGCTTCTGGTTCAACTGTACCTCTTGCTGCCAATTCCTTCATGATTAGAAAATATTCCTGAACTGTTTCATCTCGTCGCATCTTCCTCAGTTATAGCATTTGATGGAGCTGTGCACTGGTAACTTTTACTAAAAATTCTTCTAGAATACGAGTTTTCAAAATTCCGAAGGTGGTTATACCACGTTGACCTTGAATAAAAAGTTTCGCCAGACCCGTAAGTAATTTTTTTTGCAAAAATTAATTTTTGTAAATCATTCCATCCCATCATGACAGCATTTTCCTCAAAATCTGAAATCCAAGTTTCCACCGGATATTGGTCATTTCCATCAAAGGTGCGGATGGTATCTTCCACATCTCTAAAAAACATAGCAAATTGAGGTTGATACAATACTTGCTGCTGTTGTCCCCGTAAATGTACGCTTGGAGTATCGTCTATTTCTACATCACTTTCATTATCATCAACTCGCTGTTGCGTAAAATAATTTAAATCGATTAAATACATCAAACCCCTTCTGATAACTGCATCTTCCTCTCCTTCATAATCGATTCCTAAAATATTGCAAATTACAATTACTTCATTTGAACTGAATTGTTCCGTAGCCCATTTCACTTTTCGTTCAAATTCATGTGAATTATGGGCAAAATTAAAACCAGCAAACTGCTGAAGCAGAGCTCGCCTTTGTCTGCTGTTTCCTTCTTCAGCAAAAACAAACCTCTAAAATACGGCAATAGCTTTCACAGATGCTTTTTTTATTCTGTGACATATCCCAGGCACGGCAGATAATGTTTCCATTTTTTTGCTTTTCAGGGTACCTTTGCAAAACAAATGTTTTTAAACGTCAGAACCAGGTTTTCGATTTTAGTATATTAACTCCTGCGATTTCACTAAAACTCGATGGCACTCGAATCCCGCTTCTGATAACTGTGGTGATTATAACTCTTTATTATTAATTACCACATACATAATTACATAAACAACATAATGGTGGCTGGAGCACACTTTCACGTGCTCTAACCCACCCTTAATCACTTACTCCTACCAACATAACTAATATAATATAACTAATAACTAATACTAACATACAATCTACTACACTCATTAAGAAGTAATACGGCCTGTCATAAACCTATTAAATGCTTCTTCATCTGCTTATATTGAATTCAGCACAAAAATTCAATCCGCTTATAGAGTAAGTAAATCCAAACTAATTTATTTTGATGGGAAAATACAATTAATTAGAAAACTTCATAATAAGAAATCATTTCATTAACTCGCTCCAGTTACTAATACGATTTAAAGAGCGAACTCATGAACTAACTGGATTATTTTGCAGCACCAGATGCGTGGGAGGATCCCCAAATTTTTGTGGTTTTATATCGTAAATTCGTTATCCCGTTAATTTGATTCTCATGTGAAATGAAAACGATTTGACGTACCCCTAATTAAATTGCCACGATTTAACGAAGACCTTAGGCGCGATTTAAAAATTCTATTGCAGTACATTTCAATTTACTAGTGCTCGTCCGCGCGAGGGTTCCAACAAATAAAATGCTTGTAAAGCTAGCTTACAAATGCATTAAGCGCGTACCTTTTTTAACGTAATTTGTGAAAAATTAAATGTTCATTGAAATTTCACGGCAAATTTTTAAGACAGTTTTGGGGCTAATTATTTTAAATTTTTGCGCGTTAAATAAAGGTTTTGGCCATCATCAGTCATTTAAAACGACAGAAGAATTGCCGCAAAAATTATAACAGCGACATTTTCTGCTTTTTTATATTTCAATAATAGCATAGCGTATTCTGAAAATCTATTTTCTTTATACACGTTAACTCCATTCGAACTAATGCGATTTATTTTTCATGAATTTAGAATCTTATGAAGTTTTAATATATTCTGCCAGCAAACGGGAAGTAATTTGCTCTACTGGAAAAGTTAATTCAGAGGTCAATACGAAAGCTGCCTCATGATTTAGTTTGTACTTTTATTGCTTAAAGAGAAATTCAGTAATCCTCGCTTTGACGTCTTATTTCTGATATATCCCAGACAACGAGGTGCCTCACGAAGTTAATACTTTGCTGATACACTTTAGAAAATTCGATTTAAAATAAAAATGGGAACATCAAAACTTCTTTCCGGGAAAAGGTGAAGAAAAAACATCACGTTTTGTAAGAGGTAACAAGTTTAAATCATGGCTTATTTATCTAAGACGTGCCTGAAGCTACCAGTGACCGGAAACAGACTATGCGCATTTGAACCTCATAAAAGGAACCGTATCACTACTTTTTAATACGCTCCACATCTTTACGGTAAAATAGGGATAGTTGTTATTGGCCTATAAAACCCATTTAGGGAGGAAATACTTTTCAAACCGACTGCCAGCACGACCCGTGCAGAAGTTATTTGTATTCCGCTCTTGAAAATACAGTTCTGGAATTTGCTTTCATAGTCACAAACAATTTCGCTTCAATTTGTAATCTGTTAGATGTTATATTTTCTTTGATAATAATGTTCCAAGTACCCCGAAAATGTCCAGAAAAATAAGCCTTCAATACGGAAAAACAATATATGAACCTCCAGAAATAAAGATGAAATATAAGCCCAATAACAGTCCCTTATTTATTACCACTTCGATCCACTGACCATGTCAGAAGAGTTTTTAACGAAATATCTGTTACATTTATTACGCTTTTTACATTTAATAAACATAAAAAATGTTTCCAGTCGTAAAACGGAATGGTAGCCCTTAAGCACGGCCACAACTGTTCCATGTTAAATTCTAATATAAATATTTTATGATTGTACGTGTAACATATCATAAGCGAGGCAATTTTTTCTGATCGCCATCTTGTGGCCCAACATAAACACGATATATTTACAGAATCTTTTCTATAAATTAATAAACTCAAAATAAATACAATTTCCCGTTGAAACCCCCTGAGAACTGATTATCTACTTTTCTATTTTTAGACAACAAAACAAAGAAAAAGGCAAAATAAACGTAATGCTTTTTGAAGAAATGAATTCCAAGCTCGAACACTGAAATTTTAAGTATGTATGTTTCCACTACAAATGCTTAGATGCAGTGACGCAGCCAGAATGTTAAGTCTAAAGCGAAAAATAAGAAAGGAGTACGAACTAGGAATCTACAAATTATTTTAAAACCACCTAGACACTGCAGCGATGACCACAAAAGTTCTCTTGCTAAACAGATATAAAACAAGCTAAATTACAAAACAATTTTCTAACCTTTTAGTAGTTCTAGTCTAAGCAAATCCTCCATAATTACTCTATCTACCTTAGAAATATTCAGAAAAGGAAATTTACATAAACTTTTCTGAATAAGAATCTATGCTACAGAGCACATATATCACCTATTCTCCTAGCAGAAAAAAATCCAGACTCAAATAATTGTATAAGTAATCTAAATTGCTTTGGTAGCTGTTGTAGTTTCCAATGGTGACCAAATTAAACGAAGTACTTGTAAAAAGGCCATGGTGTGTGTAATTGTCTTTAATTTAAGGCACTACGTATAGGGGTCATGCAACCCTCTGTTGTTGCCTTCTCAGGAAACGAGGGCAGAAAGCATTTATTCTATATCGTACAAAAGAAAAAGATTATTTTTGGACCATCAAATCATATCTCAATTTATAATGTAGTCAACAAACATTTGCATTCTACCAGTCCTAGAGATTCGAAGAAATACGTCATAATATCACTTCCATTTAAAAAGAACTGTTTTTACAAACAAAAATGTTATTATAGAATAATATTTACATATATCGCTAAAATTATTTTACAATTGATATAATTATTCATAAAAATTTAAGTAATTCCAAAAATTAAATATTGTTTCTGTAAATAATAACTTCTATATTAAATAATTTACAGTAAAAATTAAGGAGCTACTAAAATATCCCAAAATAAGTTAAATAGGCGATCTTCTAACTGCACTTTCTTGGCTAGTAGACATATCCAAGATTGAAATACAATGAAAAAAATATGGAAAAAGTATAAGAACTGATTATAACACATTGGTCAAAATTAGCGCAACAATACGGTAAAGGCAACCTGCGTGTGTGTTATATGTGAACTTAATTTACCGAATTTGTTTTACCTTATTACAAACCACACACAAACCCAATGTCAAAATATATCTTCTTTCTTAAAATCAGAACAATGCCTAGACTCTGTAACATGCTTAATTGGTGGTATACTACACGCATTGGCTTTCACATTCCTTAGCTCCGAAAAGGTCAGCAATGGTATGTAATGGTTTACCCATGTAAAAAGATACATTTAATTTTGAATCTCCAGATTGATTTAGGATCCCCTTAAACCTATATCCTTTTTTTTCGTCAGAAATCAAGATACTTTTTAATTCGGAGAACTTATACGCTTATGGAGAATACAATTGACCACTGTATTCCAGTAGAAGTTTCTTAATTTTTCTGATAGCTACTTTCTCTTGGATCTGGATTAATTTACAATAAACTACTGGATATCTAAAAATCGTAATTATTCGAATACAGAAACTGATTATTGTGATCAAGCTGTTGTTGTTATAGTTAAAAGTTAAATCTTGAGTAGTTCAGCACACTTTAGGAAGGCAATAAGTATAACTGTAAATAAAGTTAGGTTAGAATATCAGCAAATTAAGATAGTTTGTTGTTTTAAGTTCTTGAATACATTTTATGTTATAGTTTTTGTAAGAGCTTCTAGTCGTTAAGATGTAAGTTTCGAAAATTCAGTTTCAATTTTTTCAATTTATACCACTCATATACATTTTTTTTTATTTAAGAGTTATTGTCAGCTCAACAATGAAATTGTTATACAAGACATATTTGACAGATAGAAATAATAATAAATAACATGTCAAGACTATTTGTAGCGTCCTGGTTTCAGCAATTATTAATTGAATATTAAGTCACTATGTTCATCTGAAGATACGGAACTCTGTTTTCACTCTAACATGTATGTTCCATTTCCACAGGTTATAATAGGTAGGGGCCTCGGTGGAGTAGTGCGGATACGGACTGCCACTCAAGGTCACGCAATCGCATTTCACTTAGTTAAGTTTGGGGTGCATGTTGCATGAATGGCTAGTATGTAAGGGACGCCCGCACCCCCTGAAGTAATACGAAAGCGGTTTCCAGGGGGGAAGGGAGTAGTATGAATGAATGAGAAAATAAAAAAAAATGGTTATAATAGGTAACTCCGTCACACTCACTCGCGTTTTGGAAAATTATTTTGGCACTTTCACAAATGAAGTCTTGCACGTAGGATACTCCTAGTTCATGATGTAGTTTATTGTTACTAATAAACCACGGCGCGTTAACCTCGATTCGCAATACTTTATTTTGGTAACGTTGTAGTTTCTTGATGTTGGTTTTTGTTGTAGCACACCAGGCAGGGCAAGCATACCGTGGTAGTGGGCGCAGTAGAATTTTGTACATTAGAATGGTGCTTCCTGGTTTCAAGTACGAGCGCATCCTGATGTCCTGCGTTAAAATTCTCCACACAAATTTCTGTGAACTCCTTGTTTACAAACTACATCGTTTGGTACATTTCCATGGGCTATTCAGAATGGATTGCTGAACAACAGCAGTTTCACTTCTACTTGTCCTTGGACGTCCAACATTACCTTCGTAGTAATCTGCAACCGACGAAGCAGATTTTGCGTATATACGATAAATCTTTAAACTGTGGGTCATGTTGAAATCGCTATTCAAACGAACTACGGTTGTAGAAATAAACATCAGTGCTACTTTTGACATACCCAGTACATACCACGTGATTTACGGAAAAGTACGATCTTACCAATCCAAAACAGGCAACCCAAAATACGTATTACGTCGTAACAACAACCCAAAACCTTGACAGGCGTTTGAAGGCAAACTGTTGTTTTATACATATGAACTAAGAATACCTTATGGTTGCGTTTTTAAATTTTCTTTCGAGCAATTATCTAAATTGGAAAACACTGTACAGATATCACAGCTAAAACTAACAACATTTAAGTGATCGGTAAAGTGCATCTTAGGGTCGTCTGTATATTATAAACATTTTTCTATTAATTTAATACAAAATACTACTCGTGTCCACCAAATTTGATTCAAATATTTTTACATTTATGGAAATTACCACAAAAGTAAAAAATAAAAAATTGATTTAAAAGGCCTTATAACTTCTTACTGAAGGACTTTGTACATAGGTACAATAAGTTTTGTGACGCCTAGATAAAAACGGCGGCAACAATATTTTTGTTGTACCCAAAAAAAAAACGAAGTATCAGTTTCTAAGTAAGATCCAGGTATCAGACAAGGGTTCGACCAGCTACCGTCGCAGAAGGGTGGTTCGGAGTAAGCCTAGGCGCCACCTGTTTAAAATTAACCCTATGTCTCGAAGATGACGCAGATAAACAGGAATCCCCCGGAGAAAATGTACTTACCTTACTGATAATACTAACGTCTTTCAAATAAAATTACAAGACACAATAAAACACAAAAGCTTGACACAATTCTCTAGTATAATCAATTTGTGTAAACAATATACAAATTATTATCCAGTTTTGATCAACTTTATAAAGCAAACATCAAACATCAGACCCCCAGTTAGCCCCAAATAGTAAATATAAATATCGTTTTACTAAAACCAGACCACAAACGTCCCTGTCTGATTTAATAATACTTGAACTAAACAATCTGAGTCTTGAGAAAACGATAATGCGTCAATAAGGCTAAAATTAATAAGAAGCACAAAATAGCTTCAAAAAAAAATGGTTAATTAATACGTAACCCGCCTAATTCACGATAAATGAGATCTCTTTTAGGTAAATTAGAATAACGTACCTACTATTGAGGTATAAGCGCACTGAAAAAAAATATTTCACGCAATATCCTCCCTTTTTAATATATAAAAACCAATAATAATTAAATCAGAAACTCGGAATATGCGGACCGTTTACAAAATTTATAAACTGTATAAATTGTTGGATGTATAGTATCAAATGATTGTAGAATTATATATATACATATATGAACAATTTAAGTCTGTACAATTAAATAGTTGTAAATGGAATTCCACCGGATGATCTTCGAAGTCCTTGCGTATGTATTTATCGCAATATTTAAAAGTTACAAGAATATTCTAGACCGACCTTTTTGATTGATATCTCCGGGTACTGCATGCACCATCTGAACTTAACACTTGGCGGTCGCAGGTGTGCGTCTAGAGTTTGGCCTTGCAAATCTTTTCTTTAGCGTACGATCGATCCGAATTCTTCTGGAAATTCTTCGATGTAGTTATAAAACTTTCTTTTCCAGCAGCTCAAATTTTCCTGGTATTTACGAACTTTTCAGCAGCTCAAAATTTCTCAGCCGCTCTAAGCTTGCCTAATAATACAAGAACTAATAAAGTAACCAAATTAGAATCAAACTTCCTTAGCTCACCAAAGATGTAAATCGGCACTAGGAGACCTCTTCAAGGGTGTAATAAAATTGGTTAAAAACCTAGGGAAGATCTCACTAACACCAGAGATTTCCCTCAACTAGACCTTTTCAACAAAATTAGGAATAAATCCTTGGTCGACACGGACCGCGGTGAAAAATCTAGTACACACTTGTCAGGTATCAGACTAATTCTGCGCTCGAGGAAATCTAATTCCACTTGACATTGAAACTTAACATGCGCGGAACCAAAATTTGAAACAACTCAGCAATATACACTGTGCGTCGAAATCGCACGTTACAGATTCCCCCCCCACCAAACTTTTACGACGACCAAAACCTTGGTCCGAGAAAAAGGTACGAAACCCAAGAAATGACGTAGTCATCCCAGAGGAAACCGTAGCAAGAAAACTATTCGACGAGATAAAGGGTGAAGAACAATAACGTGAGTCTTCCAAACATCCACAGCATACATTCGAGATCCAAACTACTGAAAAAAACAATCTGACGGAAAACCAAACTTGAAAAACTCAACTAAAAACCACAACCCAACCCAACACAAAACACACCTATCTGGATGGCAGAAAGGAATTCATTCCAAAACCAGGGGCAAAGTAACACTACCAAAGGGATCGAGACAGTTCCTCGCTGTTGGATGGAAAAGCTGCGCCGCTGAACTGCTCGTCAACCTATCGTAGCGTACTTCCACAACTGGAAATGTTCAGAACCCCCCCCCTACAATACCATCCAAATACCCAACCCCTAGACAACATTCATCCTTACGGTAACAAACCCACGAAAACTAATAATCAAACATTCCTACAGCTAACCAACTGACTGACCTATCAACCAACCAATAAAACAACGATCAACCGGCTAATCCACCAACTACCAACTAACTAACCAACTAATAAACCAACCAATCAATCGGCTAATCCACCAACTACTAACTAACTAACTAATCAATCAATCAGTCAACCGAGAAATGTTCAAGGACAAGATGGAAATGCCTTCTGATTATAGTAACCTTCCCTACAATGCCCAACCAACCACCCGAAAGCATCTAATCGCCATCTGAAATTGAAGGTTCGTGATGTAGCTTAAGATCCTTGGCGTGCCAATTTCCCTTAAACCTTCCATCAGTATCCATTAATTCAAAAGTCCACGGAGAAAGTCTCTTACGTATCTTGAAAGGATCTACATATTTCGGAGCAAGCTTGGCCGAATAATATTTTGAAGCGTCAGATAACATCTTGTTTCTTCGCCAAACTAATTGGCCAGGAAAATAATCAACATGACGTCGGCGTAAATTATAAGCGTTTCGACTCTTCTCATAAGCTTTTAGCAACCTAGTATGTATGTCTTCATATAACCTTTTGAATTCTTGGGAACGAATTTGGATCTTAGCTATGTCACATATAATTTCAACATCTTCTTCGTGATTCTTCTCGGTATCATCGGTACGATACTCTTCTCCATCTAATACGATCTCTTTACCAAAATGTATGAAGAACGGAGTCATACCAGTTGATTCATGTTTTGAAGTACGTAATGCACAGGCAACCTTCGCTAGATACATATCCCAATCTCTCTGATTGTCGCTAATGTACGAAGAAATCGCAGTCTTCAAAACTCTATTTACCCGCTCTGTAGGATTGGCTTGGGGATGATACAACGCTGTATACTTAATCTCCACTCCATAACTATCAGTTAGTTTCCTAAATTCTTTACTACGAAATTGAACTCCATTATCTACAACAATATATCTAGGTGCTCCAAACAATAAAAACACATTTTCTTCTAAATTCCTAATGATTGATGGAGTTGTAGCTGAATGTAATGGAAAAACTAAAGGTAGTTTACTGAAGTAATCGGCAACAACTAAAATGTAAGTATATCCACGCTTAGATCGAGGTAATGGTCCTATTAAGTCTGCAGAAATTAACTCCCACGGTTTTGTTATCTGAGGTCTTCCAACCATCAATCCTACAGGTTTCTGTTGTTCGACCTTATAACTCAAACATACTTTACAGGATCGAATGTAACGAGCGACACTACAACGTAACTTAGGCCAATAATACTTTTCTGTAATTTTCGCGACAGTTTTGGTAACACCTAAATGAGCAGCAGTAGGAACATCATGGTTTAGTCTAATAATCTCATTCCGTTCACTCGAAGGTACAACAAGTTTCCAACTTCTACTATCATCACTCAATCCAGGGTAACGATTCTTCACGTATTTGTACAAATTATTTCCATCTACTCTCCATTCAGTATACCTATTCGGATTCTCACGAACTAATTTACACATTTTCAAATGCCATCTATCTTGGCTAAAACTATCCACACCAACCACATCCAAAACAGGTACTGATCTAGAAAGAGCATCAGGAACAACATTATCTTTCCCTTTCCGGTGAATGACATCAAAACTATATTGTTGTAACCTCACAGCCCAACGAGTTAATCTGCCACTAGGATTTTTCAAATTATTTAGCCACACTAGAGAGTAGTGATCAGTTATCACTTTAAAATGGGAACCTTCAACGTAGGGTCTAAATTTTTCTACGGCCCACAAAACCGCTAAACATTCTAACTCTGTAGTTGTATAATGGCGTTCTGCTTTCAGAAGAGATTTACTAATATAGCTGATAACACGATCTCCTTCAGGATATTCTTGACTGAGTACGGCACCTAATCCAAAATTTGAAGCATCAGTCTGAATCACAAAAGGTTTCGAAAAGTCTGGACAAGTCAACACTGGAGCAGAAACTAAGAATTCTTTGATGGTGTTTAAGGCAATCTCGCATTCTTCTGACCATACGAACTTGACTTTCTTCCGAAGAAGATTAGTTAATGGAGACGTAACTGTTGAAAAATTTGGCACAAATCGACGATACCACGATGCCATTCCTACAATTCTGCGAACTTCAGACACATTACGCGGCGTAGGTATGTTCAAAATTGCTGCAACTTTGGCTGGATCGACATGTAGACCATCTTTACCAACAATATAACCAAGGTACTTAAGTTCAGGTTGAACAAACTTGCACTTCTCCCTGCTAAGCGAAAGACCAGCAGCCTTAATCCTATCAAAGACTGTCTTCAAAACCTCTAAATGTTTTTCGAAGGTGTCAGTTACGATTATTACGTCATCTAAGTAGGCGAAAACACACTGATGTAATTCAGGACCTAAGATCTGATCGATAAAACTCTGCCATGTTGAAGGAGCATTGTGAAGGCCAAAAGGTAGACGATTAAAGTGATAAAGGCCACGGTTCGGTACTATAAAAGCCGTAAACTTCTTCGAATCTTCTGCCATAGGAATCTGCCAGTAAGCGGACTTAATATCAAGCGAGGACATAAAACGAGCGTCTCGAAGTTTATCTAGTATATCAGACACGTAGGGTAAAGGATAAGCGTCTCTCTCCGTCACACTATTCAACTTTCGATAATCCACACAGAAACGATATGTCCCATCTGGTTTCTTCACTAACACAATTGGCGAAGCCCAAGGAGAATTCGAAGGTTCAACAATTCCATCCCTTAACATGCTATCTAGTTCTGCATCAATATGTTTCTGGAGAACCGGTGAAACAGGATAATACTTTTGTCGAATAGGTTCAGCTGACGTTTTAATCTTATGTTCTACTACTGTGGTGCAACCAATCCCTTCACTCATAGACATGAAAGTAGAATCCAACAATTGGGTAAGAGCTAACGATTGTTCTGCGTCTAAATCATCATGGGAAACTATTGCGTCGATAAAAACTTCGGATGAGTCACTGAAATGCCATTCACGATGTCTGAAATTGGGAACTATCTCCATACTTTTCCAAAAGTCTATTCCTAATATTAGGGTATGTGGAAGGGAAGGCAAAACTAACAATTCAAAAATCTTAACTTTTCCACGTAAACTAATTGGAACCAACAACATGCCTTTCACTTCACATTTCCCCCCATTTGCAACCGTACACACGTCCACAGGTGATTTGGCTAATTGTAGGCCTAATCCTTTCAGCATCTCCCATTCTTTTCTTCCTAAAATTGACTGACTGGCACCAGAATCCAACAAACCTAACATTACTTTACCAAAGATCTTGATTTCTAGATAAGGTCGTTCATCTTCCTGCAATTGAGCAAATAAGAAATCGAGCATAACTTTAGACTGGTCGATCAAGATTTTCTTATTCGTGGAGAGGTCGGATACTTGATCATTTATCGGCCTCTTCTGGCGTTTCCCGACAGATTACAATTCTGACAGGTCCTCATTGTCACTCCCATCTTCCCACATCTAAAACATTTCTTTGAAACCGGTCGTGGACATTTAGCTGCTACATGACCTTCTTGTTCACAGTTCCAGCACTTAATATGATTAATCGTAGCGACTTCTCTACGATTCGACGTTGACGGTATAGGATCTGAGTAAACGTAGGCTAAGTCTGGTTCTAAAGTTTTTCCCAACACTCTTCTTGGCGGCGGAACGAATTCTTCTAAGGCAGTTCTACGGGCTTCAATCTGGCGACCTAAACGGAGTAAATCGGCAATGGAGTCTACGGTTACTAAGCTGAGTTTATCCTGGTAAAAAGGAGCTATGTTCTTCATCAAAATCTTCAATTTAAAACCCTCTGGTATAGAAAAATTCAACCTATGGAATAAACTTTGAATAATGGCTACGTACACCCCTATCGATTCACCAGGTCCCTGCGTACGACGTTTAATCTCGTCCAACAGCTTCTCATCATAATCGTATGGCTGAAACTCCTCCCTCAAGAATTTCACTAAGTCATCCCAATTATTCATCAAGTCCCTGTAGGCTCGGTACCAAATCAACGCTTTACCTGTGAATAAATCTAAGGCGGAATCAAATAATATTTCAAGGGAAATATTCCGGGCAATCCTCAGTTCTTCTACTCGTTCTATAAAAGAGTTAACGGACATTTCACCTTTTTCCCCAGAAAATTTCAAACCCCAAGTTCGTACAGGAACAGGTTTAATCTCTCCAACCGGATAACTCACGGAACTAGCTGAAGGTTCAGGACGAAGAGCTCTAACAGGAGTCGAAGTTTGTTGCTGTTGAGGATCTTCTGGATTCCCAGCATTCGTAGACAAAGCCATCAAACTCGTTTCAAATTTTTGAAGTTTTTGATCCAACTTGCCTCTTAATTTCTCGATGGTTTCGAGCATCTCTTGTTTGTTTCGGTCTTCTTCCAACCCATTGGATACCATTCTCTTCACTCGGCCTTCATAATGAAGCATTTTGCTCATAATCTTCTTATAGCCCCCACCATGTATAGAATCTTCGAACTCGTCTACCAATTCTTCTAAGTTCTTCAGACCTGACAGTATGACCGTGGTATCTTCCTCAAAAGAAAACGGATGAACTGGAAGTTCAAAATGTTTATCCACTTTTTCCTTCCTCAAGGCAACCCTCACTAATTTTCTCAACGTATCTATGGATCCTTCTGCTTTGACCCCTCGGATAGCTAATTCGTAGGAAAGTTCGACGTTGTTCAATGTATCAACATCCATCGTGACAAAAAAAAATCCCACAAAATTCTTAAACTCTAAAAATAATCAATCAAAAGGAAAAAAAACGAAATAAATCGAGCCACTCCTAAGAGAACTCTAACACCCTATATAAAGTGTAAATAATCCAAAAAAAAAATTCAAGTGAGGAGAAAAAAAATTCCCCAAAAGAAATTCCGATCTAAGGAAAAAAATAATCTGTCAAAGCCCCACGAAGTTGGGTGCCAAAATTCTAAGTAAGATCCAGGTATCAGACAAGGGTTCGACCAGCTACCGTCGCAGAAGGGTGGTTCGGAGTAAGCCTAGGCGCCACCTGTTTAAAATTAACCCTTTGTCTCGAAGATGACGCAGATAAACAGGAATCCCCCGGAGAAAATGTACTTACCTTACTGATAATACTAACGTCTTTCAAATAAAATTACAAGACACAATAAAAAACAAAAGCTTGACACAATTCTCTAGTATAATCAATTTGTGTAAACAATATACAAATAATTATCCAGTTTTGATCAACTTTATAAAGCAAACATCAAACATTAGACCCCCAGTTAGCCCCAAATATTAAATATAAATATCGTTTAACTAAAGAACAGACCACAAGCGTCCCTGTCTGATTTAATAATACTTGAAATGGACAATCTGAATCCTGAGAAAACGATAGTGCGTCAATAAGGGCTAAAATTAATAAGAAGCCCAAAATAGCTTCGAAAAAAATATGGTTAATCAATACGTAACCCGCCTAATTCACGATAAACGAGATCTCGATTAGGTAAATTAGAATAAGTACCTACGCTTGAGGTATAAGCGCACTGGAAAAAAAAATATTTCACGCAATATCCTCCCTTTTGAATATATATATAAACCAATAATAATTAAATCAGAAACTCGGAATATGCGGACCGTTTACAAAATTTTATAACTGTATAAGTTATTAGGTTTATAGTATTAAATGATTGTAGAGCTGTATATATACATAGACATATACGGTGAACAATTAAAGTCTGTACATTTAAATAGGTATAAATAGAATTTCACCGGATGATCTTCGAAGTCCTTGAGTATTTATTTATCGCCTCAATGTTTAAAATTTACAAGAATATTCTAGACCGACCTTTTAGTTGATATCTCCGGTACAACATGCACCATCTGACTTAACACTTGGCGGTCACAGGTGTGCGTCTAGATGTCGACCTTGCAAATATTTTCTTTAGCGTACGATCGATCCGAATTCTTCTGGAAATTCTTCGATGTAGTTATAAAACTTTCTTTTCCAGCAGCTCTAAATTTTCCTGGTATTTACGAACTTTTCAGCAGCTCAAAATTTCTCAGCCGCTCTAAGCTTGCCTAATAATACAAGAACTAATAAAGTAACCAAATTAGAATCAAACTTCCTTAGCTCACCAAAGATGTAAATCGGCACTAGAAGACCTCTTCAAGGGTGTAATAAAATTGGTTAAAAACCTAGGGAAGATCTCACTAACACCAGAGATTTCCCTCAACTAGACCTTTTCAACAAAATTAGGAATAAATCCTTGGTCGACACGGACCGCGGTGAAAAATCTAGTACACACTTGTCAGGTATCAGACTAATTCTGCGGCTCGAGGAAATCTAATTCCACTTGACATTGAAACTTAACATGCGCGGAACCAAAATTTGAAACAACTCAGCAATATACACTGTGCGTCGAAATCGCACGTTACAGATTCCCCCCCCACCAAACTTTTACGACGACCAAAACCTTGGTCCGAGAAAAATGTACGAAACCCAAGAAATGACGTAGTCATCCCAGAGGAAACCGTAGCAAGAAAACTATTCGACGAGAAAAAGGGTGAAGAACAATAACGTGAGTCTTCCAAACATCCACAGCATACATTCGAGATCCAAACTACTGAAAAAAAACAATCTGACTGAAAACCAAAATTGAAAAACTCAACAAAAAACCACAACCCAACCCAACACAAAACACACCTATCTGGATGGCAGAAAGGAATTCATTCCAAAACCAGGGGCAAAGTAACACCACCAAAGGGATCGAGACAGTTCCTCGCTGTTGGATGGAAAAGCTGCGCCGCTGAACTGCTCGTCAACCTATCGTAGCGTACTTCCACAACTGGAAATGTTCAGAACCCCCCCCTACAATACCATCCAAATACCCAACCCCTAGACAACATTCATCCTTTCGGTAACAAACCCACGAAAACTAATAATCAAACATTCCTACAGCTAACCAACTGACTGACCTATCAACCAACCAATAAAACAACAATCAACCGGCTAATCCACCAACTACCAACTAACTAACCAACTAATAAACCAACCAATCAACCGGCTAATCCACCAACTACCAACTAACTAACTAATCAATCAATCAGTCAATCAACCAAGAAAATGTTCAAGGACAAGATGGAAATGCCTTCTGATAGTGACCTTCCCTACAATGCCCAACCAACCACCC